>OX328130.1:18854488-19031988 GCA_946811695.1 Gonocerus acuteangulatus
GAGGTATCTGATTCATGACCATACAGCACACTAGGGAGATAGTGTGGTCTGTACTATGCTCCGGCCTCCTGATTTTCCCCTCGGCTGCTTTTACTGCTAGAGTCAATAGCACTCAAGGTATCCGTTGATAAATTTATTAAAGGCTGGGTTGGCCTATAGACGGTCAGGGAGGCCGAATTCAATCCATGAACGAAGACACTAGAAGAAAAAATCTTTAGTGCTTGCTCGGGATTTGAACTCAGGTCCTCCAACTTATTAGTCCAGTGCTCTACCACTGAGCTAAACTCGCCCCTCATCTATTAATAAATTTCAATATTATTGAACAAATTGTTGTACAAGTCCATACAAATGTTTTATAATTGAATTGAATTTTGGTCTGAATAGTTCTTTTTTTCTGTACCAACTCATGATTTTTCCTTAACATTTATCATTGCTTCTAAACACTTCTCTGTTAACTTTAATTCACTATTTATCTATTTATTTTTATTGTGTATATATAATGTTTTTAATTGCTGAGTGTTACTAGGGCCGATGCTCCCCTCATGAGTCAGTTGGTGGAACATTGTGTAATATCCGAAATAGGCATTGGGTAATTTATTTGTTCATATCTATATTCTTGTTGTCATTTATCTGATTTGAATCTTGTAGTTTTAATTTTTATTTAAAATTTTGATTTTTTTTTTATATATTATACTTATTTAATTTTTCAAGTCGATAACACAGGTCAAAATTTGATCTAAAAAAAACAACACTCGAAGCGGTATGGTCCTTATGGGTTTTTTGGGGCCGCTGATTACGATGAGCGGGTTGGTTAACCTTCATCACATCAGATTCAAGGTCATTTGGAGTTCAAATAGAAAAAAAAAACTTAGGAATAATCTGAAAACATTCATGCATACGTTTTTGAGGTCCCTGAATCCAAATCCGTAGTTTATTGACCTTTACATATTTTCCTGGAGGTCATTTGAACGTAAATTAGAGAAAGAACTGAGAAAATTATTTAAAAATTCATTTTCTGGGAGGCAGTGCGAGTCAAACAAACTACAGGTTCGGACTCAGGGATCTCAAAAACATACATATGAATTATTTCAGATTTTTGTATGTTTTCTTCTCTATTTGACGTTCAAATGATCTCTAGGAAAATGAATGAAGGTCAAAGAAACTACGGATTCGGACTCAGGGACCTCAAAAAAATACGGATGAATTTCTTCAGATTTTTCCTACGGGTTTTTCTCTATTTGCCCTTCAAATGACCTTGAATATGTTGTGATGAAGAGTAAGCAACCCGCTCATCGTAATCAGTAACCCCAAAACCCCCATAAGGACCATACCACTCCGAGTGCTTTTTTTTAGATCAAATGTTGACCTTTGTAATTGAATGCATACATGTTTGATCTTGTTGAATGAATATTTTACTGCTTGCTCTACATTTTAGGAAACATTTAAAGTTTACTTCATTCAATTTATTTGTCAACATTTTTGTAGGTAATGTACTGCTTTGTTAGGGCGTTAATTGGCCTATTTTCTTCTTGTAAATATGATTTCCTCTTAATAAGACTAAACATTTGAGGGTGATGGCTTCATTTATCTAATAACTTTTAGCTTATATAATAAATTAAAAGTTTCAATTAGTGTTTAAAAATCACTGATGCCTGAAAATTACTCACACAAGCACTTTTAGAGTTGATTAATAGCAAAACAAAATTCAAAATCAGTCATGGTGTAGTGAAATGGCTATTTTGTATGCATGATTACTTCTGCTGTTTCTTTTATCTACATGTAGTATTTAGCTAGTTTTCTGGGACTTATTTAGAAATATAATCATATTTTCTCAATTTAATTGCTTTGCCCTAGAGCAGGACTTCCCAACCAGGGGGCACACCCCACTTTTGTGTACATTTCCGGGAAATAAAATGTATTTAACACGTGGGTATATTAACTGTTCCAAATTACCATTACAGCACGACTCGTGATGAGCCCCCCACCCCAGCTTCCCGCTTCCATCCATCTATCACTCGTAAAACAATTGCGTTCTGTACTCGCTTCTGTTAATAGTTCGTTCGCATAAAAGTCCAAGTTTCATTTCAAATCTATTGTATGAAACCGTTGTGAAAATCATAGTTAAAAGAAGAAATTCAAATTCCAGTAAAAATGAAGAATTTACTTTTTTTTTTTTTTTTTTTTTTTTTTTTTACAAATCTGTCAGTTTGAAATTACTTTTTCTGCATACATTTTGTTAAAATAATAAGACTGGCTAACGGCCATAGCCACGTTAAATGCACCCGTTCCTGTTGATCGCCGAAGTTAAGAAACATCACACATGGCCAGTACCTGAATGGGTAACCGACCACATGCTGTTGGTATTACAAAAGGGTGGCAATCTGTTGATAGCCGGGCGTTAGTAGCCCAATTGTTGATAAGACGCTCATCAAAACAAAAAACAAAAATACTGTTCACCAAAAATGATTTTTTTCCCCTGTAACTCTAAAAAAAAAAAAAAAATGATAATAAATAAAAATCTGAATTTATCTATCTATTATCTAAGTATTTTACATACACAATTCGAATATGCGGAGTTAGAAAAGATTTTATTTATCAGACAGGGATTTTTTCATTTCTTATTTTTTTTTTTTTTTTTTTTTTTTTTGGTGCATCTACTGCTAAGGTCATTAGCACCCTTCATTTCTTAATTTACTGATTTTTAACATTAACTCTCTAAATAATGAAATTGACCTCATTTTGATAATTTATACAAATTAGCTCCTTGTTTATGCCCAAGAACCTCTTTGATAAAACTATTATTCTTAAAACAACCTTTTTATCTATATTAAAAAGTCATTCTGCATAAGCTTATGTCTTTCTACCTGAAACCGATCTTCAGAGTACTATTAGGCGTGTTTAAATACCTCCCTAATTATATTCTCAGATGCTCATTAAATATAAATAAATTTGGTTGGAATATCCCTTGGCTTGCTACTCCCATGGTGCAAAACTCCATTTCAAAATGAAACTCAACAACAAATTATGATGTCTGATAGAAAAATTCTACTTACAGTAAACTTCCTCTAATCCGGGACGGCAGGGGTGTCAATGCCAAACATGAAAAGCGCGTCTCTTCAGTTCTTAAGCATCAATTCCACGAAATCCGCAACGGGGTCATAGAAAAACTCCTGGAAACTCTCTTTGTGATCAAATACATATTTTTTGCTTGTTCTGTTTATAGCCTTCGACTGAGGCAGTGCAATTCTAATAGTGTGCAATTTTATTTTAGTCATTTTTCATTAAATATGTACGAGTCTTATAGTCTACATTTTGTTTAATTTTCACCTCTTTACTCTTTCTTCTACATGCATCCGATAATCCAGAATATTTGATAATCTGGTATGCTTCAAGTCCCAAACGTGCCGGATTCAAGGAAGTTTACTGTACATATAAATGTATATGAATTCTGAACAGAAAATGCATTTGACTTACTAGTTATAATTTTCTTGTTAAAAAAAAAATGATATTTTAGTGTGCCTAATCAAATTAAAATGCACAAATTCTGTTTTATCATAATATGCTTTTGTTATTTTATAGATATAAAGAAGATGGCCATACAAAAGGAACTCCTGGATTTGCACCCCCACCTCCTATTAGACTTCAGTGGGATTTCAAGCCATCTTGCCTAACTGCAATTGATACCTCTTATCAGGTAATAATTACACTTTTTTATTTCATTATGAATTTGCTCGTTTTAAAAGTGACGTCTTGTAACATCCCAAAATCTCCAACTTCAACTTTCACCTTTATTCCTCGACTATCCAGAACTTATATCTTCTTAGCATGAAAAGACTATATTAATGTTTATTAATTAGCTGTGTAAAGTAGAGGACGGTATACACTGTCATTAACTAATTTTTCAAATCTTTATTTTTTAGAAAAATTAGTTTGCCTTGCTGGAAATTTAAATCAGATCCTCTGGTTTTATGCTTTCTATCTTCCTGGAGGGGATGAATCCGAGTCATTTTCTTGAATTTATAAATAAAACATAAATCAATATTTTTCAATTCTTTATATCTAACGTTTTATATGGAATATAAAACGGTATAAAAAAAAAAGTTTCAATTCTTCGAGAAAAAAACAAAAAAATGGCAGTGCTGTTTCTGATGAATGGAAACCCTCTTTTTTTTAAATTGAAGACGCTAGAGTATCGCCCTATTTGAAAAGCATAGTTTTGAGAAAACAACTTTAAAATGTTAATTTTTTCCTATTTAATTGTTTAATCATTTTAATAATAAAGATTAAAAAAATTGGTTTTAATTTTGAAATATATTGAAGGAGGACCAAAAAAAAACTTAGCGATTAAAAAGGGACCAATCCCTCAAACAATAACAAATCAGCATCATATTCACTTGGCATCGGGACTTCACTCGGAAAATTGTATTTTTTGCCAATTTAAAACATTTTTCATTGCATAAACACTCTTGAATATCATTTTTGATTAGTTAAGAAAGCACTTTAACCCATTAAAAAATGATAAGAAAAAAGTTACAAGGTAGTATTACCCCTTAATTTTATTTGAAATTTTTAACGAATGATCAAACTCTACCAATAATGGTTTCTATGCCTTTACTAATAGCTCTAGGATTATGAACGGAACCACGCTAAGATGACACAGTTCCTGCAAGTCTAACTTTTTTGTTGTTGTTCTCTTCAATAGTGGGGTTTCCAAAATATCTCCAATAAAAGCTGGATTTATTTTTTTATTTAAAGAGAACATTTATATAAAATTCTTTTATTTTACGCTTTTCCAATCAGTAATTTTCCAATCTAATAGCACAACACACAAGCGTTTACTTGAACAGAAGCTAACAATAAAATGACGCCGGCCAGTCACCACACAGTGCACTCGCAGCTTTCCTCCCCTCGCCAACCTGCTACACCCTTTCGTCAACCAAATTGGCGCGCAGACTGACTAGGCTCGGCGGTGGCGGCGCCGCTCAACAGTGGCACAGCGCACATGTCTATTCAAAAACCAAAATTATTAACTCCATTATCACACTGATAGAGATATTTTTCTCTGTTTTAATAAATACTACTGCTTCCTTCTTTCAAGTGTTTCTTTTTTCAATATCCTAAAACATTTGGAAGCAAAACTTCTGTAGTTTTTAATAGTAGTTTTTATTTTGAGCAACAAAAAATTATCTTATTAAATTTTTTAGGTGGCCAAAAAATTGATTGATGACTTGGATCTTCGAATATACATGCATACTGCCTATGGAAAAGGTTTTATGAAGAAGTGTAGGCTTAGCCCGGATGCGTATCTTCAAATGGTCTTACAACTTGCCTATTATCGGGTATTAATGGTTTTAAATGTATATTTGTGTGTTTTAAGTTAACCTAAAAATAGTTCAACATGAAATATAAATAAATAGATAAAGCAACTTTCAAAAATATACTTATTGATTATAAATTGTCTTTGTTCAGAGCTCTCTTTCATCCCAAAATGTTTTTTGAAGATTTATGGTTTTTAACAGACTTATAACTTATTTAACAAATGTATGACATTCAACTAATAATTAGATTGTTCTAAATTTAATATAAAATTCAATTGAAGATCTTAAATTTTGTTGTGAGCAAAGGCACTTGACAGAAATTCTAGTAACTACAAATTTACTGAAATATAACTTGTAAACACAGTCACTTCTCAAATAATCCACTGGGAATATGGACGAAAGTATGGTTACAACAATTTAAAATGTTAGTAATAATATTTAACAAGTTTTAAGGCTGATTCACGCTAGTCCGGGTCGGGTCCAGGCCGAGACACGGCCAGGACATGCTGAAAAATCACAACAGCACAAAACACAGTCCCGGCATGGGCACTACACTGTGTAGCATGAACGAGTCCATTCAAAATGCTGGTGTGATTATTTCACCCTGTCCCGGCCGCGGTTCGGCCTGGCCTGACACGGTCTAGCGTGAATCAGCC
Source organism: Gonocerus acuteangulatus (assembly GCA_946811695.1). NCBI lineage: Eukaryota > Metazoa > Arthropoda > Insecta > Hemiptera > Coreidae > Gonocerus > Gonocerus acuteangulatus. The sequence continues at coordinate 18,860,463 of OX328130.1, forward strand.
TTAATCATGTTATTCAAAACTTACTAGAGTCACCTTGAACATTCTTAAAGATTCTTGTTCGTATATTACATGTAATATATTTATAATAATGCTATATATATATGTGTGTGTGTATCAATATTACCTACTTATTTCATTATTTTCAGAATGCAGGTAAATTTTCCCTGACCTACGAAGCTTCAATGACTCGAATGTATAAAGAAGGAAGAACTGAAACTGTGCGGCCTTGTACCATAGAATCAGTAGACTGGGTTAAATCCATGTCCGACAATTCAAAATCTGTAATTATGAATAGCTTTTATTTTTTTAACATTAACTTTAATTATATTGAATAATTAATTTTATTTTAAAAATTACAGGTCAGTAATTAATATAATACAAGTATAAAGGAGCCATAATTTTATTAAAACACTACATGTTTTAAGCATGCTCTGTCTCGTGCCTCATCAGAAGATTATAAATAATATTATATTATTAGTCACATTCTGAAAAAAATGTTATAAATAGCCCAAGGGGCTAACCCTCCACTTTTTATCTCAATAAAAATATTGAGCCTATATAGGTGTGTTTTATGAAGTACTGACCTAACGATTTGAAATTGAAGTAAACTATAAAAAAAGTCACAGTACCTTTCTTGTGCAAAGCATGAAATTAATTCTCAATAATTCTCTGAAAAAATGTGCCATAATGTTATTTATTAAATGAAAACAAGGATATCTTTGTCAAAATGTTAATCGAATTACAATAGTGCTTTTATAGGTCCACACCTTAAGAAGATATAGTCTTCGAGTACCCCTCACATGAGAGTGGTGACAGGTACTTTGAACTGTAAGGGGTGACATAGAAAAACGGGAATGTTTGAAATGAGTAGTGGTAGCACTGCGGGTTCTTAATAGTTAGAGAGTAGACAGTCTGCCATTTCAGTACTCATGGATTAGTGGAATGTAAAACAGCGCGCGATAGTCATAAAGATGTTTAAAAACAATGATAGGTTGGTAGCGGAGCATAGGGAGTTTCAAGGGTTTTGCGATTTTAGGCGCCATGATGACGTCCCATCAAAACCCATCGTGCAGATACATCCTTAATAAAAAAAAAAATACATCTTCCAAAAAACTTAAAAGAGATAGACTTTTTAAATTTATTTATCAGTTAGTTTAATCAGAATTCCTCAGTAAAGTGGCATCAACTTTCTGTGGAATATGCTTAGTGCTGCAACTCCTGCATGACAGACTTTCTTAAAACATAGCAGTAGAATATTTGGGAGTACATAATAATCCTTATTTACTTCTTTTAGGTCTCAGAAAAGGTGGCCTTACTCCAGAAAGCTTGTCTACAACATCAAAGAGGTTATCAAAATGCAATGAGTGGAAATGGAATAGACCGGCATTTATTCTGCCTTTATGTTGTTTCAAAATATCTTGAAGTAGATTCGCCCTTTCTTAAGGTGAGTAAATAGTTTATGTTAATGACGTACATTACATGACATACCAGGATCTTCAGGCCATATGTAAGAGACATGTAACAAATAAATGGCAAGAATCCTGGTACAAAACAGCTGACAACAAGCTTCGAGAAATCAAGCACACTATACAGGAATGGCCATCCAGCAAAAGATCAAACAGATGAGAAGAAGTAGTTTTATGCTGTCTCAGGATTGGCCATTCACAACTGACGCACTCCTACATTATGTCAAGACAGGACAGACCTACATATACATATTGCAATAGACTTATCAAAAAGCACGTACTGACAGAGTGTTGACTCAGGACAAATTTTAAATTTTCCTACGATTTGACCGACTTACTTTGCAATTGTAGCCAGTACATCGACGATCTTATTAAATATCTAATACATGCACATTTATACAAGAATATTTAAAAAAGATAACCATAGCCATTTATGGTAGTACATGCTGTTTACTTTCCAACTACTATATTTTCATTGTTTTTAAAAATAAGATTGGTTAAAATTTATTGTATTGATATATATACTCCGCTCATTTCTGCCTGTCTTTTACTTACTAGTTGTACAATTTCGTTACTTATAAGTTGTATATATTTTTTAGCTGAAGAAGGCTGCCATTGTTGCAGTCGAAACGTCCAAAATACAGATTTCTTTTTGAAAGTCTGACGTTTTTCTCCTAGCCGAATCCCAACTATACCTGTCTTCATAGCCATTTATTGTACTCGACTTTTCGTTAAATGATCCAACAAAAAGATACTCTCTTTTTGTGGGTTACTGGAAGAGAACATACAACACTAGCACACAATAATTCGTAGAGTCTTTTAAAACATAACCAAAAAGAATTTTATTCCTAATAGATTAAGCAAAAAAAAAAAATATAGTTTCACCAAATTTATATAATTTAATTTACATAAAATAAGCATATTTATTAGAATAATAGGGAAATGAACTTTTACATGTAGGCTAATTTTTCAGAATTTTAAAATATTTAAATATGATGTGTTATAATTGTTCTTTAGGAAGTTCTTAGTGAACCATGGAGACTTTCGACATCACAGACTCCTCATGGGCAAACATCGTCTTTTGACCTGAAAAAATACCCAAATGCTATATCTGCAGGAGGTGGTTTTGGTCCAGTAGCTGATGACGGCTATGGAGTATCATATATTGTTGCTGGAGAGGATATTCTTTTTTTCCATATATCATCAAAAAGGAGCTGCCCGACAACGGTTAGACATTTTTTTTTGTTATTTTTATGTAAAGTTAAGACAACTTTGTTGCTTTTTTCTCACTATTACAGCTTGTGACTGAAATTAATTTGCTATCTTCGGCTTCTTGCTTATGATACACTACGTATTTTGGACACAATGGCATTAAACGCATTTTGTTTTGGAAAAATTAACTTGCAAGGTTGGGATTTACCTCAGATCCTCCTTTTTAGCAAGTTTCTTCCCCTCCTCCATTGGAAGAAATCCTGCTTATGTCCTAGACTCAATGACACCAGAGCCGTGTTCTATCCACACTGCCTTGTGTGATTTCCTTTGTTTCTGCACTAATAACACAGCACGTGCCAGCTATTCATTCCCCTACAAAAACTCATTTTTCAGTTCTCTATACAGTAGTCGTTCTAGTATCCGTGTTCTATTGTCTTTTCATCTTTTAAAATGAGTAAAAAAAAAAAAAAAAAGAACAAAACTTTCGCTTGAAGACAAAGTAAAAATCCTGAAAGAAGTTGATTACAACCCCAACAAAACAAATATAGACATATTAAACGGCTGAAATTACTTTTGTCAACCCTTTCGACTATTATAGGTAAGAGGAAAGAAATCGAGGAGAATTTTTTGAAATGAAACTTGAAAATGTGTACAATAATGTACAGCATTATCTAACCACAAAATATGTACAAACGATAAAATTGTGTCTTATTTTTTTAGGAATTTATTTTATTTTAAAATAGCCATGAAACCTAGTACTATTTAGTTATACAATAGATTCACTCATACGAAACATTTTCCATTAACCCTCACATTTGTATAAGCAAGACTCCACTGTAGATATATTTCATACAGCTAGTGTAAAAAGGTATTGGAACACCCATAAATGATTTACTTATTCAACAATTGCTACAAAAATAGTTCTGCTTTTGGTAAGTAAAAGGCATCAATGACATGGTCATATACTATATTTTAGATATTCATTGAAAATCGTCATCCCCCCCAATTAAATGTCGTCACCCCATGTTGGGTCGTCATTAAATGTTATGATAATATTTTTATAGAGAATTTAATTATTAGAATAAAATTTATTATAATGAGAAATTAATCTCAGGGACAAAAAGTTCCGAGTGAATGAATATCAAACAAATACGTATTTCCAAACAATACGGAAATACAATTACCAATATCAATGTATTATCAAACAATAAAAAAAAATCAATATAATCACAAAATATAATTTTTACCTTTGAATAAATAGAGTCTTCAAATGAAATTCCAAATATGCTGCACTTCAATAAGTTCTCAGATAATTGCTTCTTCAGCATGACACGTCTTCACCATCAGTCTTCTTGATTATGCCAGTAAATCAGCTCACACATATAAAAACATCATATAAGAGGGTTTGCACTCCGTACGCTTTTTTACTCCTTACAATGTTGAGGATGGACATAGACTGTGACTCCGTACTCCGTGTTGGCTAGACATAGACTGAGTGCTGTTAGCGGAAAACAGTTGGCGTTTTCTCCCACCACCTTCCGCATTTTGTCGGTTTACTATTTAGATAATAATTTATTTTGCAATTCCAAAATGATTAATTTATTATTGTTTGACTGTACATTTAATTTATACATATTGTACATCATTATGGTCCAGAAATATTATAAATTTAGATCATATATAATACGATGTTATTAGTATATGAGGGTTTGTGGTTTGCGCGGGCTTTTCAAACTATCAATGGCTATTTGAATTCAAAAAGTTTTTTGCAAATGTAATATATCATTAAATATATATATATATATATATATATATTTATTTATTTATATTTATGATACCTGATGCCTGGTAATCTCCAAAAACTATGGATCTGAAAATTAAGTCACTGATGATGTATAACATAATATAAATTTAAAAATTGTTTTTTCAATATATATTTATAAATATACATTTAATAAATTCTATGAATTTTATTTAGGACTCAAACAAATTTGCTCAAGACATCCAGCAGGCCTTAGCAGATGTGAGGACATTGTTCCTTGAATATAAGAAAGAAACTGGATCTGATAAATAACTTCCAATAATTTAATAGTATTACGATAGGTCTGATATAAGGTCTCTTCTAAGTAAATATTTTTAGTTTAAGGTTTTTCATTCATTTTGGCTTCCATATTTATTAAAGGTTTGGATTTGTTTTAGAATTAATTTTAAAGCCATTATGAAGAAATTTTATTTATTGTTAATTTAGCAGTATATTGAAAAGTTATCAAAGAGTTTTAAATATTTCATTTCCTTATTGATTCCTTCTGTTCATTACACAAGCACTCAAAATAAAAAAGTGGTAATTTCCAAAGACACCATTTATATATTCTTATGTATTTTGTAACTCTGAATCCGAATCAGAAGTCCGTTTGACCCCAGCATGTCAGGACATTTGAAGGTCAAATTTTGTATGAATTTGTTTAGGAAGAAATAACTTGAGCTTCCGTGGTTTTGAGGACCGCTGAATTCGAATCTGAGATCTGTTTCACCCCAAAGACACAAGAAAATATGTATAAAAATGGTATAAAATACAATAAGTAAAACCATAATAGAGAAAATTCATAGATAAGCTTGTTTAGAATTAGAAATTTAAGAAGTGTGGTGTCCTGAGCTAAAATTATCCACTTATGATCCCAAAGATAATTATTTTAAAAACTATTCTTAATAAGAGTAAACTGTATGCTTCTGGGTGAAAGCAAAAACGTGATGTCTAACTTTAGGTTGGATTTGGTAAATTAAATATTTTATAACATTTTGTGAAAATATGTTATATATTTGAGTTTAAATTATTGAATAAAACTTACATAATTGTTGAATCTTCCAATTGCTTATAAGCAAATACTTAATATGTCAATTTGATTATTTTTTTTTTAATGTCCATATTTTTTAAAACATATCACTAATTAAGCCAAAGAATTGCCACTTTCAATCAGAAAGTCAGTAACAAAACTTCCTCTTAAGACTATCTTGTACTCTTTAAAAAAAAAAAAAAAATTTCAAAGATTAGAATTTATTTAGTATAAATTTAATGATATATAATTAACAATATATATCATGCTGATCTTGAGTATTATAATATATATCTGAAATCTATGTATGATAAATATATTAGAGCCGAAACATTACTGTGATACAATAGTATTTATTTCATGTCTTGTATCGTTATTATTTATTTCCTGAAATAAAGATGAAAACTTATTTATGTTATGATGATAATTATTGTTTCTATTAAAAGTTATTGAAAAAATGCTTTTCTAAAAAGCTTCATTTGTGGATTTCCAAAATAATCCTCAATATTTTAAAAATGTTGCATACATTATTCATCAATGTCAATATATAATTTCTATGATGTAATAACTGCCAATTATATGGTGCCTAAAAATGTTTATCTATTTGATTTTTAAAAATAAATATATTTTTATTATTTTTTTTTATCTCATTTTTCCTAAAATTTTTGCTCATTTTTTTATATTCTGTGTGAGTTAATTTGCAGCGATAAAGTCTTTTGAAGGTAGAGTTTGTCAGGGTTTGGTCGAGGTATCTTAATGAAACTACATTTCTTATAATAAAATGAGGTTTATTAATTGCCGACGTTTCCGCTTCAATTCAATTTTTATCTTTGTTCCCAGGCTCCAGACAATTTTCTACTTGTGTGTCCCAAAACTCTTAACACCTTTTACAACCCAGCAATTGTACCTCTTTCATCTTCACCGACTTACCGCCTCATCCCCACCCCCTTTCATAACTATAAAAACCCCCTGTGTAGTTGCTGTCCCTCATACTTCCAACCATGGTTACCTAAGTTGTTGAAGACTCTGTGCTCCCCACAAAGGCTGGCTTGCCTGATGATTACGGGAGCAATGGGTTTCACACCGATAGGAGCTATGGAGATTCTACTTGACCTTAAACCAGTAGAGATATATATCGAAGAGATAGCTAGATGCTCAGCGTACAGATTCGCTATTTTAGGGCACGAACCTTGCCCAACCCTAGGGGCTCACTGTGCGATTATCCGAAGGAACTGGCAGGACCCAATTCTCTGCATGCCATCGGACTTTCAGGACCAGCACTCCTTCACCTCAAACTTTACAACTGTGATCAAGCCGAGGGAAGCAGCGCTGGAGCACAAATTAACACCAAGCCGGGTGGATCGGTTTTGTTACACAGACGGCTCAAAAACCGAATCTGGCACAGGAGCTGGCGTGTGGATTCAGGGGTCCACACATAATGTTGCCTTGCCTCTGGGGAGGTATGCTACGGTGTTCCAAGCTGAAGTCACCGCCATCGGCGCTTGCGCAGACCTTATGAATAGCGGCTCTCCATTAGACAGGCGCTTCACTATTTTCTCCGATAGCCAAGCGGCCATAAGAGCTCTATCCACGAATAGGATCAGGTCAAAGGTGGTACAGCAATGCAAAGACAGCTTAAACTTACTTGGACGACGTAACAAGGTCAGACTGGAGTGGGTCCCAGGCCACTCTGGTATCCAGGGTAATGAAAGAGCTGACGAGTTGGCCAATATTGGTGCAGCGACAATCCCCCTATCACTAGAACCTCAATGTGGGATCGCACCAGCTGTGGCCAGATTAAGTATTAGAAGGTGGGCGGAAGCTGAGCACAGGAGGAAGTGGTGCAGCAGCTCCACCCAGAGACAGGCGAAGCTGTTCCTTTCCTTTGTGGACAAGAAGAGGACGGAGACTCTCCTTAATCTGTGCAGGTCCAAGGTAAGACTAGTTACAGCTCTTCTTACAGGTCACTGTAGAATGCACCGGCACCTCTACTCCATGGGGCTGACCAGGACCTCATGGTGCAGACTATGCTTTGAAGACGACGAGACGCCGTATCACATCATATGCAGATGTCCAGCTCTTGTAGCAAAGAGATACCTGTATTTTGGTGCAGACTTCATAGATGACCCTAGAAGGCTACCTGAACTGAACCTTCGAACTCTGCTAAGGTTCATCTCGGATACGGCGCTGTTGGTGTAACAGGCTGGCTTGTCGGGTGGCACAATAGGCCTTGTTGGCCTCGGTGCAGCTCCCTCTACGTGGGCACCCGTTGTTAATAATAATAATAATAATACCTAAGTTGTCCTCGAGGTCTTCCTCCCTCCCCCCCCCCTAGGCATTCTCTAGTGGTATGTATCTATATATTAATTGTTATAAATTGTATTCACTTATAAAATAGTTTTTGTTTTTCACTACATAAAAAATGTTCGTTGTTTTTACTGTTTAATTTTTTTTTGTACTGTTTTACTAACACTTTCTACACGCTGTTTACTTTCCAACTACCGTATTTTCATTGTTTTAAAAATAAGATTGGTTAAAATTTATTGTATTGATATATATACTCCGCTCATTTTTGCCTGTCTTTTACTTACTAGTTGTACATATATATTTTTTTACTTATAAGTTGTATATATTTTTTAGCTGAAGAAGGCTGCCATTGTGCAGTCAAAACGTCCAAATACAGATTTCTTTTTGAAAGTCTGACGTTTTTCTCCTAGCCGAATCCCAACTATACCTGTCTTCGTATATATATAAAGGAAATGACAATTCAGAAAAACATTATACGTGGTAAAGGGTTAATGATATATTCGGTGAGTGTGTGTTATAGCTAGAGATGTAGGATGGAATGTTTTTCCGGAAAATTTCCCTTTTCAAAAGGCTATTTTTTGGTAAATTTGTTCTAGGACAGATATGAGCAATCCATATTCTCTTAAATTAGCTAATTTCTGAACCATTTAAACAAAAACTACAGGTTACAATTCAACTTTTTAATTCACATGAATAAAATTAAATGTGATTATGTTGTCATATTGCTTATGTAATAACTCATAAAAAGGCAATTCACCCTATTTCATAATATAAGAGCACTTACAGAAAATGAATTGCTCATTTCTCTCAATATTTGATAAACAAGGTTTTAGCGGAAACCAGAAGATGGCTCCACCACTCTGTACTAGCTGCAACAGTTTTAAGAAAATTGGCCTCATTTAAACAACTCTAGATTATAAATAAAAAATAAAATCATACTGCTCTCTGTCAGGAATAATGGTTAACCAGAAAATAGTAAATTTGTGGGCGTTCTACATTTTGTCCATGAAGGCAATAAAATTATAGGTAAATGCAAATATTGTGATGTAAATAAATTGACAGATTAACATGATGAAGCTGACATCAGTCTCACAAAAACTTCATTTGATGAGCGATGACAATGTCACCTATTCAAATAGTGCTTCTTCTGAGCAGAGAGAAAAAATTTATTTTTGAAAAAAAAAGTTGAGTTGCCCAACTATATTGGGTTGCTTTCCACTCAGAGTACTTATCAACCAGTAGGCATAGAATCGAAAGTTTAATATATAAAAAAATATGCAAATCGATCAAACAACAAACTAAATAAAAAAACTAAAAATAAAAATATAATGATGAAAATATTTGTAAAAATGTTTAAAAAAAAAATGGTAATACAAATAAAATTAAAGAAACACACATTCTCGAATTCTTTATTTCATTTAAAAAAATTGTAGTGTTCCACAGCTAAATGCTTGTAAAATTGCGATCAAAATCATATATGTATTACTAGCCGAATACCCGTGCTTCGTCACGGCAAATAAGTATCATGATGATTAGATAGTTAGCCGTCGAGGTGATAAGTAAAGATGGAATGGTTGGGATTCGGCTTAATAAACCTCAATATGATTTTGTTTTAAAAAATCTATATTTCGGACGTTTCGGCTACTCATTGGTAGCCTTCGTCAGCTAAAATGACAAAAAAAAAGAAATTAATACAAAAACAAAAAAAATTATGATTGTGATAGGTAACAGAGCTATAGATACAATTAACTTATAAAAGAACATATCGTCTTAAATTCTTAGAAGGAAAAAGTGAATAGGTACAATAATTGATTTTAATAGTAATTAGTAACGTTAATTGATTTTACAAAGAAATAAGAAGCTACATACCAATGACAAATATAGTAGCTAATAGTAGCTAATTTTCTTTGTAAAATTAATTAATGTTACTATTAGCTACTATATTTGTCATTGGTATGTAGCTTCTTATTTCTTTGTAAAATCAATTAACGTTACTAATTACTATTAAAATCAATTATTGTACCTATTCACTTTTTCCTTCTAAGAATTTAAGACGATATGTTCTTTTATAAGTTAATTGTATCTATAGCTCTGTTACCTATCACAATCATATTTTTTTTTGTTTTTGTATTAATTTCTTTTTTTTGTCATTTTAGCTGACGAAGGCTACCAATGAGTAGCCGAAACGTCCGAAATATAGATTTTTTAAAACAAAATCATATTGAGGTTTATTTAGCCGAATCCCAACCATTCCATCTTTACTTGGCAAATAAGTAGTTACTTTATTATGTTAAATAATGTATCAGCACAATTAACGCTACAACATACGGACGGAATTAACGCTACTAAATACTTTTACAAGAGCGTAAAAGTATTTACCCCTCTGACATCTCTCTACACCCCCCAAGGGGGGCGTGCCCCCTTGGTTGGGAAGTCCTGCTGTATAGGGTGAGTTGACTTTTTCAGTGATTAGCTCACCTTTTTTGGTGAAATTAAAAAGCTTTTAATTTGACCATAGTTGTTAAGACAGCGGACGCTAGGGATCCGAAATTGGAGGAACCTAGCAGCAAACTGCATGGAACATGATGGTGGCAGGGGCCCAGGTCCTACAAGGACTGTAGCACCCAACAGTGAGTTTTAAGACAGCACAGAAATTAGTAGATAGCCTGTCACTAAGGATCACGGGTGTCGAAACACTTTCAAAACACACGCATGCTGTAGATGTCATAAATCTTAGCAACTTTTGTCAAACGTTTGTTGGAGAACCATGCCATTAAGATTCACATGGCTCAACTCCCCGGCAACCCTGTGTCATTTAGGGGACATGGGATACTAACAACCTAGAACCTGGAATTGTTAGCCAGCTAAAACTCTATTACACCCAAAAAATAATATTTTTTCGGAACTAAGTGACCTTTTTTAATTTATTTTTGAGGGTTTTAAGACACATTTTTACGGATTAAATTAATATTTCGGAGATTGCAGCCCCCCCCCCACATACACACCTATGCTTCAAGTCCACAGAATTTGGACTGTGGATGCTAAATTATAATAAATAAATAGCATCATCTGAGTATTCTCAACGAGTTTCGAACTTTGAGTAATTGCTATAAGGTACTTACGTATTAGCTTTAACGCAAGTTAAAGACCCGGCTCTCAGAGATCTGAATATTAGCCCTGGGCTGATATCTCACAGCCGGTTATTTAACCTGCGTTAAAGCTAATACGTAAGTACCAGCATAGCAATTATGCAATTCCTCAAGGATCGAAACTCGTTGATTATATAAATAAATGGTCTTTCCGTCTCCATATTGGCACAACTTCAATTGACAAGCGCATGCGCTAATGATCCAAATCACTGAACGAGACCTACTTCTCTAACCTGAGGTGAAGCTAATACTTAAGTACAAAAAAAAAATATAAGATAGTGTATGGAGCTCAGTGACGTAACGTTTTTAAAAAATGATATTGAAACATATGCTTGATCTGAAAATAAATGTGGGATAGCTTAGCTTTACGATTTATTAAAAAAATACGGTTTAACAAAAATAAAAATTCAAATCACAAGAAAAATTGCTTGGGCGGGCACCACTTTTCCAACTTTGTGCGTGTGACTATGATTCTTTTTGAACGTTTTTTTTCTAAAATTATAGAAAGAGAATCGTGCTCTCTTCTGGTAACCTTAAAAAGCTAGGACTTACCAAAATGAATAAAGAAATAGCACATTTTGAACCATGCTATTCTGTTTCACTTGAACAATGTTTCTTGTTTGGCTGGCGTAAAAACATGATAAAATGTTAATCGCCACTAAATCCTGATCCTAATCCTGTTTCCTGTGTTTTGGGCGTGATGACGTCACATTTAGTAGGGAAAAGGCTACTTCAGACATAACAAAATTAAATTGGGAAGGTAGATATTGTCAAAGTTCGGTCGTGTGGTATCTTAATAGAACTACATTTTTTTTACGAAGATGCGTTATATTTTTGCTGAAATTTTGACATGAATTTCAAGCCTTTATCGGGTCGACGAGAAGAATGACAACTATGCCTGAAGAATGCTCTTTCATTTCTGATATTACCGAACCAAAATATCTACCTTCAAAATTAAATTATTAATTTTAAAATGATCTTTGTAGAACTAAAATAAATACCGTGTCTATTTTTATCACATGACAATTACTTCCATTTCGTTGTACTAAAATGTCATTAATAATTACATGATAATCCCGTAAACTTGAATAAATACCAATTGCATAGAGGTTCAAGGAACGATGTGCCTGTTGTGTTCAAAGGCGCAGTCAGTGTAGTCCCCCCTCTAGGTCAGGGGAACAAAGCTAGCAAATGTTTTGAATATGACTTAATTACCTGTTTTTATTTAATTTTATAACCAAAGACGATGAAGGGAGGAAGATTTTGTTGGTTCACGCCACCTTACAATTCTAGGTTAATTAATATTTAAGTAAGTTAACTTATATTAATGATTCTTTGTTTTTGCTGGTTGACAAGTTCTCTTTTAAAAAGATCATTCCCAATTAAGGATTATCTAGTATGAGGTTCAACAAGCAAGAGCTCCTGACTCTAGCAACGCAGCCATCTCAAGAATTTGATAAAGAAGGAATTCTTCATCTCCGCGAAAGGCAGGATGGTTTCTTCAGGAGAACTGAGAGTAAGTAATACATATTTATTCCCAGTTCATCATCCGGTGTATATATCAATAGTATGAGGTAACAAATGACATTTATTTAACAATTGCACACTAGTTATTGTTTAACTCCTATTTTCATCAAGAGATTCCAATTGAAATAATCAATTCACTTTCTTTTATCACTGGTCTACTGGAAATTAATATGGTTAAAGTACTTTTATCTTGTTATTACAGTATTGATTAAGCATTTAAACTATAAACAAACTACATCGTTTAGTCTGTACAGAATGATCAACAACTAACATTCATTTTTAAAGCATGACTGTAAAAAATGAACTACATATTTTATTTGATAGATAACATAGCTTTCACTCATATTTGAATTATTTAGGAAATGAGAGTACATATTTTGTGTATGTAGGATTAAATTGATAATTGGTTATAAAAAGTCAAGATGAAACAAATACAGAAGACTCAATACAATTTTGACAAATTGTGTTCTTTCTTTTTTGTTTTATAATTTTTACAGATTGTGTTAAGATATTATTAAAATGGTTTAAAGGAACTGTGTTATCTTAGCCACGTTAATTTTGCCTCCTTTAAAATATAATAAGAATTAGCGTCTTTGGTTTATTAATATGTGTGTACCATCCACTTCCAGCTTGTAAAAAGTGGTGATCATCAGGAAAATACAATGACATCTCTCATTTTCCTTAAATCAGTTCAATTGTGATTAATCCTTTCTTTGTTATCTGTGCTCAAAATCAATGTTCTATTTATTTAAAAGTAAATATGAATCATTTTTATATTTTCAAGGTTAAAAAATGGAGATAATGTCAAATTTAGGTAGATTTGTCAAATAATCATTTAATACTTATTCATGACTGAAAGTAAGATCTCTTATGTTTTTGAGAATTTTCATGATGCCTCATTAGTGAGAGCTACATGAAATGTCGTGAGGGCGAAAAAGTTAAGTGAAAGGCCAAGCTCATTATTACAACATGAAATGTCACTTTGGTTTTTAAAATTGTTTGGCCATATAATGTTATAAAACAATTTCTAATAGTTACCATTATAGAACAAAGGATCAAGAAAACCTGTGCTTTAACTGATTTAAATTTTTCATAATAATTTAGAGATCCTCACTGTTCTATTGAAAATTTAGAAAATCGAACTTACAGTAATCATTGACTACTAGCATTAAAACCCCTACATAACAATTATAAAATAAGTTCATAAAAACTCCTGCTCAATAGGTATAAATTTGCCAAAACCTTTTTTAAAAGAATCACAATCAGTCTTATCTAGGCCTTAGGGAGGCTCACTTAGTTTTTCTTCAACCGAACTAATTGATAAAAGTTTGACACATACTTGATTCTTTCTCCTTTATCTCTTTGGCTAATGTTCTCTAAACTCTATACTTCCAGCTTATTGTCATATTTTATCCTTCTTTTTATTGCAGAGGTAAAGTTATCTTTCCTTTACTTCCCATAAGTTTCTCTGAAAAAAAAAAAACTTAACACAAAGGGACCAATCGAAGCTCTCTCAAAAAATTATCTTCAAATCAGCAATGCGTTCACTCGGCATTGGGATTTTACTGGGGAAAATTGTATTTTTTGCCCATTTAAACAATTCTTCTTTACACTCTTGGATATCATTTTTGATTAGTTATGGAAGAATTTTAGCCCACAAAAAAAAATTGTAAAACAAAGTTACAAGGTAGTATTACCCTTTAAGATAATGCAGTTCCTGCCAGACATAAAACTTTCTTCTTTCATAAAAAATGCAAAATAAATCAAAATTTATGAATATGATATATATATATATATATATATATATATATATATATATATATATACATATATATATATACATATATACACCACACTTACATAATTTGCCTTTTAATCCTAACATTTCTGAAAAGATAGAACTGTAAATTATTTTTGGTTTTTGATTGAATGAACCATCACAATCTTACTCATTCACATTGGTGATTAAATGTTTTAGTTAGTATACACTTTCCAAACGTGTCTTTGTAGAGATTTCTTTACACAGAAGCACCTGCTGGAATGTATATCATCCTGATGAATGTTTCAAAAATTATAAGTTTTAGTCAATTATCTTTTTCTTTTTTTATCACAGAATTTACTTAACAATCTGAAATATTTGTTGAATAGTTTTGATCTTCTAAAATCACTATGAAATCAAATTGATAAATATGTTGGATACTTATTTACAAACATTAGGAGTCCATTAATTTTCAGGTTTTGTATTAATAGCTTACTAAATTTAACCAAAAAATGTATTTTTATAAGTAAAATTGTTATAGTTGTTCGACTCTGTGTTTAACTTTAATGTGCATTAGCTCATGAGTGTGAACGCAGTAGTAGTATTTTTAATTGTTTTCTGATACTTCTTCTAGTGAGTTGCTTTTAGAGCATTAAGTTTATTGTTATTTTAACTTCTCCTTGACTGTGGCATGTGTTATGACGTGAGGTTGAATTATGCTTTTTTTTTTTTATTACTGTAACAGTTAAGTATTCTATGTCAATGATAATATTGGCATGTTAGACATTTGTCTTGACTATATGTTTTTAGATAATTAATTTTGTGTCATTAAATGAAAAAGCTTTTCCTTTCTGTTTTTTTTTTTTTTTTTTTAATATTTATTTATTATTATTTATGTTTTAAATAATGCATTTGGGAAAGTTACCATGCTCAAAAGGAGTTTTATTTTTCGTGCGAAGAATTGGTGCGTGGTAATGTCTTGGTTGTCATGTTTTCAACATTCCAGGAAGGGACAGCAAAAGAGGGAAAAAGTCGAAGAGCCTCCGAGATCTGAGCTGCTATAGTGGAGCAAACAAAGGTATACATCAGAGTTAACAAACATGATATTGTTTTGATCATTATAACTGCTCATAAGCAAATTTTAAGCTGAATGTTTTCATGGATTTTTTTTCACTGCTTTTTTGTCTTAGTACTTTTGTTGAGCTGGCATAGGAAGTGGCCAGAAGGTTAAAAAAAAAAAAAAATAATAATGTGATGGGCTGAGTTGCAGACACGTCAGTCAGGTGATTCTGCTGCGATTCAATTTACACTTCTAATTATGATTTTAACTTATTTCATTGTGTGATCTCTTTTTAACTTCCTCATTTAGTTTTGATTCATTTTCATCTTAACCCTTTCATTGCTGGTGAATGAAGGGACTCGCAACGCCCGTTACACTCAATGCTTATCCGTCTAACTCCCCCATACGCTCGCCAATATCTCCTCGTCTCGACCTCACTACCATTCAACTCTTTTGTCACTCTCAGCATCCTCATGTTATATATTTAGAATTATTAACTTATAATTTCCTTTATATTAGTAATTTTATACTAAACTAAAATAAATTTTCTATCATCGAAATGAGTCTGAAGAAATAACCCCAAAATCTTCATCTGTGCTCTCCTGTAGCATTTGCCTTATCTCTTCGTCAGAATGAAAACTATGTGCATCGTCACTCATATCTAAGGAGGCTATTTATAGCGACAGCACTAAACAAGATCCAAATTTTGAATGAAAAATATAAACAACAACAATATGGCTGGAGAGACAAATATGTGTACGACCCTGCAAGTAGGCGTCGGGACATTCAAGCTTCAACCAATTGAGAAGGCTCTTTATGCTTACTAGGTCCCACTGAAGCACTAGGCCGGAGAAGCAACAGACAGGCCACAAGTTAACTCGTGTAGAGCATCAGGAGTACTGACAGTGGAACACGAGTTATCTCATGTGGAGCGTCTGGGGCTGTGCAAGTCGAACACGAGTTACCTCGTTCAGAGCAATGAAAGGGTTAAAAACAATTAGTTTCTTCTTTTATTACATTTTCTTCATTAGTTGTATTGTTTTGTTTTCTTTCATAATATCAATTCTTGTTTGATAAATCATGTTTTCTCACAGTTGATTAACTTACAACCTATCTACCTGTGAATTAGATTGACTTGTTATAGATATATATTTTTTTTTTAAATTTTTATGTGTTCATTGTTTCCTTCTCTTGGAGAAAGAAACCAGAAAGGCTGTAGGTCTCACCACAGAATGCTGAGCTACTAAAGGTGTATATTGATAAAACCCTGCCTTCATTCGTTCATAAAGAACTTTTGTATCCATCTGCATCTTTTTCTGGTGGTTAAAAGGGTATAGTTACTCCATACTGAAATATTGTCTCAAATTAAAGATATTGTCGCAAATTATTTTTTTCTTGCTTAAACAGGGTGTTTACTGCACAAAAAAGTCACAAAAATGTCCTGGAATTGAAAAGAGTGCACAAAAATCACGAAAAAATCATGAATTTTGAAACCATGTCAAAAAATTTCAGTTTTAACGGAGTCTAACATAATCCCGGGGCTTCCGCACATTCGTAACTGTCGCTATTTTCGTTTGGTGACTTAATTCTATCTTCCTCCCCACCCCCTTAATCTAATTTACATATATTTTTATTTTTTTTTATTCTTATTCAAAGTTTTTCATGAAGTCTTAAATATCAAGATTCTGCACACTTTTGCTTACTAAATTATGTATGTACATTGATAATAAATATTTAGTAGTAACGTGTTTAGAAATTTTGAATTATTCTATCATTGTTCAATATTTTTGAGGCTGCTAATTTTATAGTAATTCTAAAATTTTTAGTAGCATCCTTTCTTCACTTTTAAAATTAATTTAACTATCCTCCATATAACGTACATTTTATAAAGTTTTAGTAATATTTTTAAATGTATGTAAAATTCTAAGGTTATAGATATCACGGCAATCTAGTAATCCATGTAAGGTTCCTAATAATTTTAACATAAATGTTAAGGCTTTTTCTTTTTAAGTAAAATTATTTTCTTTTTAATGGTCATGAAATTATTTTCTTTTTAATGGCCATGAAATTATTTTCTTTTTAATGGTCATGAAATTTTCGTTTCATGTCTTGAAAAAGTCATGAAATTGGCTTTCTCAAAAGTAGTAGACGCCCTGTTAAATCCTCTTGTTCCACATAAGTTTCCAGAGAAAAAAATGGCTTGTTTATTCATTCACCTGGCTGCTTCCTAATTTCTTAGTTATAAAAAAAAAAAAATTAAGAAAATTTATCCTGAGGTTATATCATCCAAGTCTTTAGCGTATCATTCAAGCTCTATAACTAACTGTTATTGCTGTGTTCTGTATATAGCCTTCTAATTCACAGATTGCACTTCTTAATTGAGCTAGTTATTTTGATCTTAATATAATTCTAACTGAATTTAGTATTCACGCTACTAACAATTCACTAATAACAACTTCACTAATTTGCTGCGACTAACAACATTCACAAATTTGGCTTAATATATTAATTTTTTATTATAAGTCAAGCGTGTAAGTATAACTTTTCATTCACTGTTTGATTTTTTGAATTGCATCTAATGCATATGATTTGTGTCAGCTAGTTGCCTTTAGTATTGATTAATGAAATGTAGTTTTTATTTTATTTTTTTGCCAGTTGATTTTGCTTGCTATATAGAAGTTTGTGCTCAGCACGTGCTTGGCTTTATAATGCTGATAAGTCATTATCCTTCCTGTTGATAGCCATTTTATTTTTATCATTGCAAATCTTCATTTAGTTAACCTAGAGAGATGGTGTCGCCTCCGCGGAAATCTCCTGTTTTACTTCAAATCAAGAGATCAGTGGTCAGAGCCCCTTGGTGTGATTGTTCTTGAACAATGCACCATCAAATTGGACCCCCCTACTCAAGAGCAGCCACCTTATGGATTTACTTTAGGTAATTTGCATATTTTGAGTAAGTAATGGTTAATGTAGATTCATGGATTTGGAGGATTGAAAAAAGGCCAACAAATTCCACTTATAAATGTCTTTTTGTTCTTCAGCGCAATTCATAAAATAGCATTTTTCACTGAAGGTTTTTGACATTTCTTCTATCCTTCAAAATGTGTTAACTTGCTATATAATGTTAAAATGTCTTGTACATATCTATTTACTAGCTGTGCCCACGACTTCTTTACAGTAATGCTTCTCTATTCAGAATATTAGATGTATAGCCATTGGAGAACAAAGCTCAGGCTGCTAGGATTGCTAACACTTGACAGAGCAACATGAAGCTGACCGTGCGAAAAACAGCTAATACTTAGATCCACACACAAAACTTTTAGCCTCTGACCTTGGGCTTTATTAATTGTCATCACAAAACAGGCTCACTGGAAACTGGACTCGTATAAAATTAAATGGAAAATTGTTTGGAATGAGTGGAATCCTAGGAATAAAAACACTATCACATATTCGGCCCCCTGTTAAAATATCTCTGCCTCTATCAGATTTCGTAGTAAATTGGTCACTTTTAATATGGCACCATTGCAAAGTTTTGGCGGGCTTAAATTTCTAAGGAGCTGAGGGATTCTACAAATCATATAGACAGGTATAGATAATTTATCAAACGGGACGTAATTCTTTACATTAGCATTACTTTTTTATTTATGAACTGATTGATATGAAACGAACACTAAATGTTAATTGAAGCTTACCACAATATATTAGTGAAAACCACATCTAAATCGGATAAGCTGTTTTGGAGATTAGCGTGCAGAGATGCGCAGACAGAAATTCTAACAGTTAGTTAAGTTCCAGGCCCCTTCCAAAACAGTTTGCCTATGAAAGTTATATCATAGTATTTGTCCAAGTTTTATGCCCTTCATAACTTTTCAAGAACCTAATAATACTCTCTCACTTATTTGTGCATTTCCAACTCGGCCAGTTTTTGTTAAATTATGGCCGTTTTATGTTACTTAGAATTCATACAATCTCAATCATTTTAAATGACCATAGAATATGTAATAACCCTGAATCGTTACCCTAAGGGCCTTAATCTTTAAATGCCAGAAATTTTATAATAAAAGTGATCGTTATAGCAGCTATAATTTAAGAAAAACTAGCCACGTTGAAAGTACCCAAAAGAGTGAGGCAATATTATTACAATAAAAGCCTAAAACTTGGCTGAATCCTATGATATATCTTTCATAGGCAAACTGTTTTGGGAGGGGCCTGGAACTTGGCCTCTTTTATTCAAAGCCCAACAAGTATTAATAGCCTACTTATATATCCAGCTATCAGCTACTTTAACAAAACAACTTGCTAAGAAACAACGATAGCTATGTTTTTGATTGGAACAACAAAAAACCATGTTAGTAGTTAACCAAGATTTATCATAATAATTATTATTAATTTAGTAGTTCACTAAAAATATTTTAATGAAACATTCAGTTATTTATTTTTTTTTATACTTATTTTAACAGTTTATGATGGTGGTTTTGACCAACACCTTGCTGCAAATACAGAGGTGGAACGTGATTCATGGCTCGATACAATTCAACTAGTCAGTTACAACAAAATGAGAGCAAAACTGGTGGAGTTACAAGAGCGACTTGAGACAAAAAGGGGTCATGATCCCGATCTTGATGTACATATGTGGAGGCTAAGACGTGGAAGCACTGTTGGTAAGTTATAATGCTTTCTTCAAAAAGGGATTTCAAAAAATAAAATAATGTTACTTGAAATCTATATTTTACTACTGCAGGATTCTCAGACCTTTGCAAGAGTTAACTGAACACAGAGCAGATTGATAATTATGCACTTATAGTTGGGCAGTATGGCTTGTAGCCCCATCTTCCTGGAATCAAATCTTTCTTACTGTAATGGTTTGACAAATAATTTCTGGGAAGAAGGAAGTGTTGAGCATTTCAACATAAAGTTCAGAATCAATGTAATTCCAGTTCAAAAACATATGAAATTGATCTCCAAAATAATATGGGCCCCTCGAGCCTCAAGAGTACACCACACAGTACCAAAAATTTTGTTTGCTCACCTGTCCGTTAAGGTGAAAATGTGCTTCATCGCTCATGGAAACACGATATTGTTATTCTCATCCTAGGTTTCAGACATGACTTGTGCGAAATCTAAGCGTTTTGGGAGATCACCGAGAAGCAACTCTTGACAAGCAACAAGGTTGTATGTGTGGAACTTTAGGTCTTCAGCCAAACTTTGGCATACACTCGATGATCAAATGTGGAGAGCCGTAGAACGTTTTCGAATAGATCATCTGAGGCTCTGCAAAACTTCAACTCAAATTCAGTTAACGATTTGGGGGGTATACGTGGTTTTCTAGGGTCCGGGTGTTTTTTTTTTGTTTTTTTTTCCATTAACAGCTTCTAACCACTGTAAAATTGTGATACGACTTGGAATTAGCAAATGACACGGAACATTGAAATGAGCACGGAATTCTCTCTGGATGCAAATCACTTTACATAATAACGATGCATGACAAACGCGCTTTGTTCCACATTCCAAACCATGGTAGTAACTAAAACTGCTAACCCTCTACACACTGGAACCTTCCCCACTTCTCTCGGACCATCCCCCTACCCATCTCAAAACACGTCCGTTTCCCAAGAATCACCCTGTAAATGTCTTGCACCACTTAAGACTTTCAAGACTGATGGCTTCGAAAAAAAAATACTCGGGTCCAAGTCTTCCTTTTGTATAGTTATTTCAGCAAACATATTAAAAAAATAAATGAGTTATGAAACTTTTGAATTGATGTACTTTTAGTGGAATTATTGCAATTTAGTTGTGTCAAATATACCATAACAGTGGGCCCACTGAAGGAATTGTTTTGGCGGATTCAGTATCATACGATACCAGACCCACAAACCTAACTGGAATAATGTAATGAGGTCCCAAACCAAATACGAATGGTATAGGACAAGGCCCGGAGTAGTGCGGATAGAAAGAAAGCCAAGCTATCAGCTGACGCACACGCCACAGCAGAACACATCTCTCTCACACATATGCCATGACACCAGGCCCGAACGTGTTAAAGAACGCTTTGCTCTTGAAAACAAATCTTATTGATGGCCAACTTTCTTCATTCATCTCAATACATAGTGACTTTAACTTTTCTATTAGTATATTAAATACATTTTCTCTGCACAAGTAAATTTTAAATTTTACCTCTCATAAACCAATTTCAGATCCTAGTGAGCTACCATTATGCGAAGTATCTCTTTCTTGTGATAATTTATTATGTGATGGAAATGGGCGACCACCAAACCCGGGCCTCACTGTTCACGTCTTCATTCCATCTGCAGCTTTGTGGCTAAAATATGCGAACACTGAAATAATACAGGTATGTTAAAAGTCACTTAAAACTCTTATTTTTTCTTTGTTTTAAATTGACTAAAAACTATGTTAATATTTTGAATTTGTGAAATTAATTTATTTTACATGAAAGAGTTTTTTGTACAAATTGTCAGTATATTTATTTATATTCCTTTTCATATGGGAGATTTGTTATTTGTTATATGAGGAATACATATGAAGGGGTCGGGGCAAAATAGTGCCGTGCCAAGGAACATTTTTAACAAAACTTAACTGTAGCTGCTATATGTTGGATATTATTTAGGACTATCAGTTGAAATGGTTAGGGGCAACAAGATTAAGTAGCATACAGAGCTTTTAGTCATATTTTAGTAGCATTTGCATCATAGACTGATAGTCCCACATAATATTCAACATATCGTCCCTACCATTTCAAACTATCGAATATGCAAAATCTCGTTTTTCAGATGCGAGACTTAGCTCTTGGATTGTGAACGACATTGCTTGTCGTAAATTGTCACAATTCTAACCCCTTTAGAATAGCCTTTAATGCCTTAAATAAAGAACAAGACCATTTTACAATTTTTTACGTTCATCAATTTGTCTCATTACTTATTAAATGACCCTCGTATAAGGTGAAGTACAAACTTAACTCCATTTCAAAGGTTGAATCTTTGAAGTGTAAGTGTTACTAGTTAATTGATAAAAAATTTAAAAAAAAATATTGGCTTTCATTAAATACTTGTTTTTACTAGAGGAGCAGCAATCCGAGTTTCTTGAACACCATAAGCTTCAGGAGCAGCGATGGACTAAGTCCAGAAACAAAAGTAAAGTTCACTGCTTTTGATGTTAGAGAAACTGTTTCACAAACTGCCACTCCTATTGGTAATAAGAAATTGTCATATTATTGTTTTATAAGCTTGAGAAATTATCTAAATAATAATGATAATTTTACTATTTTTCAGGAAGTGCTTGTGTCACTCTGGCATCCTTACAGGAATCCGATCGATTAAGAATTCCTCTGAAGGGAAATAATAGTCTTACTGTCGGTTTCCTCAGTATTGTTGTGTACTCTCTTGAACGAGAAGACAATAATGCTAGTACGGAAAGTACGCCTCTTCGAGTCATCACACATCATGACACATCTGTGAGTCATGTTGCTGTACTTCTATGTGATTTTGAGTGTGACCTTATACCTCGACAATTTTTTGTATTATTTAAATTAAAGTTCATGATTAAAAAATATTTTAAAAAGTTAGTAAATTTATTAACACTGCTAGATTAACTTCATACCAACTGATGCGTTTTCAAAAACAATAAAACTATTGTAGGGGTAATACTACCTTGTGCGTTCAAAATCAAAGTCATTTTCTTGAAATTATAAATAACAAATAAATCAATATTTTTTAATTCTTCATATCATACGTTTTCTATCGGATGTTAACCTTTTGCTTACGACGGGTAGTGCGGGCTGACCGACCCTGTAGTACGGCGATCTCTCTACCTGGCCGGGCCCTGGTTACGAAGCTATTCTCGCCCTCCTCTCTACGTGCTTAAAAACGTTCATATAATTTCCTCCCTTAACATTTCTAATCGTAGGAAAACTGCATTTTATTATTCATTTACGTTTTCTTTTAGCTCCAAATATTTAGGTTGAATTATATAATTAGATGCTCCTATAAATATTTTTTATAGTCTATAGTTTTTAGTACGAAAAATATTATTTTTTTATGATATAGGTATTAATCAAAGAAGCTAAATAAATAAATAGCCTCTTTTTTATTAAAAACAAGAAAAATACATCATCCTTTTCGGTTGGAATCGAGTTGGATCTAACACTGGCGATGTTAGTTTTTACGATCCCGACCCATGTATCCATAATCCGTAGCTCTCTCTCGACACAAATAGTTAATTTTTCCGGCAACCAGTGGTAAAATAAATTGCTAAAGCTTCTCTAAATCCTTGCTTTATAGCCCCAAGGTCAAACTCCTGGAAAAGTTAGCCGTAGGGAGCTGGTAAGCAAGAGAGAAGGGTCGGACTGCTGTAGAAGTCCTTCGTTCCAGGGGCACGGCAGCTCTCGACTGCTGTACAAGTCCTTCGTTCCAGGGGCACGGCAAACTTCGACTTCTACAGAAGTCTTTAGTAAGGAAAGGGTTAAAGTATCCAAAAAAATACGTTTCAATTCTTCAAAAAAAATTATGGCAGCACTGTGTCTGGCAAACGGAAACCCTCTTTTTCCATGGGCGATAGCCTGCTGGCGGCAATTTTTAATCTAGAACAAAAAACTAAAATTATTTCAAACAAAGAAGGTTAAATCTAGTAAAGTACATAGGATTTTTAAGAAATATTAATTTTTTTGAAAATGTTGAACAATTATTAATTTTTTATTAAAAATTCGGTCATAAAATTGTTATAATTCAATAAATTGAAAAAAACCTACTTTACTAGCAAATATCATGAGGAAGCTGCAGTTAAAATTTGAAGTTGATCGAGCAAAAACGCGAGAGTATAAACATAATTTTGAGAAAACAACTTTAAAGTTTAATCTTCTGAAATGTTCATTTTTCATTATTTTCTTTTATTTTTCATACTTTCTTGTAATACAGATAATAAAAATGGGTTTTGATTTTGAAATATATTGAAGAAGGACAAAAAAAAAAAAAACTTAACAATTAAAGGGACCAATCGAAGCTCGCTCAAAAAATTATCTTCAAATCAGTATCACGTTCATTCGACATCGGGAGTTCACCGGAAAACCGTATTTTTTGTCCATTTAAAAACCAATTCTTCTCATAAACAATCTTGGACATCATTTTTGATTAATTAAGGAAGAATTTTAGCCATAAAAAAAAAAAAGTTACAAGGTAGTATTACTCCTTAACATGACCTAATTACAATCAACTTTTGTATGGTTTCATGCTTTTGATTGTTTTTTTTTTTTTTATATTTTAGATTTATTGCCATCGAAGATCACAATCACTTCCTCCAAGGCTGGGCTGTAAATTGAAACTTCCAAGGCAGGGAGCATTTAAACATATTTTTGGAAATGCTAATGTGCAGACTTACAGATTTCATTCTGGTCTTGGGGGAGACATAAGTGTTCATGAAGTCATGGCTGAAAGTATTCTCTGTTTTCAGCTTCCGCAGCAACTCCTGTAAGTTTTCATTAGCTGTTAGTTTCACTTCTGAGAACATTAGCTAACGATGAATAAATACTATTGGCCTATTTTGCAATTAAGTTTAGAACGTGGGGAGTTGGCGAAAAAATGAAATTCAGATATTCTTATATGATTCTTAGAAACTACAACTTGATATAATTATATACCACTTATATAAGTATATGATCATGTGGTGAAAAAAATCACATGACCCCCACAATCACATTGGGTTGAAACCTAAATGCTATGTTATCTATTTCTTAATACAGTAGACTCTTCCTTATCCTGCGATCTCCGAGAGGAATGAGTTCCTAGAAAATCTTCCCTTCCCAAACATTTGTTAGCCAAACCTTTGTTTCGTAGTATTTCATTGAATGGAAGTAAAAGAAGGCATATATCTTCCATTTTAGAGGCGGAAAATTGTGTTTCTACTGAGAAAATAAATGTTTCTCAAAGGCACCTGCGGCTGGAACGCCTGATATACACCAGCAAGGATTTACATATTTTGAATATTTTATAATTCACTGCCTAAATTTTAATTAAATATGCAAATAAATAAATATATTAAAAATGGTACATATTATTATATCCTCAAATAATAAGGTTTTTCAAATACATAAGTGACCGCTTCTAACTGAATTCTCTAATCCGACTGTACCCCAGTCCCGATGATGCCAGATTAGGGAGAGTCAACCATACTTTGAAAATTAATTGAGAATCCAGTAATTGGTTTGCAAATGAAAGAATACAAAGAAAAGAAAATGGTGCAAAATTGAAAAGAAAAAATCTGACTTCATTTATTTTGGATGAAACAAAAAAAATATCTCCATGTGGAGCAATGCTCTTTAGTATTGTTAGATTAAAAAAAATTAAACTTATAATTGGCCTCTTTGAGATAGAATAAGTAAATGAGAAAAATATAAAATTAATCATGAAAATTTTACTAAACTAACGTTAATTCATTCTAACTAAAAATAAACTCACGTTATATTATTAGTTTTAGATTTGTAAAATTATTAATCATGTGTTGGAGTATTTTCTTAATAAATAGTTGTTTTTAGTTTTAGTACCCGTTTTTTAGTATGGTAATTAGTTTAATTTAAGCAAAAGTGACCTTAGTTTATGATTTTAGTTTTTAATTCACTAATTAGTTTATTGCATACTTTGATTCAGAACAAGGGTACAAAAAAATAGGTATGTATGTATTTTTGTTTAAATAAAGAGTGTTTATTTATGACTATAATGGGGAAAAAATGAGGTTACAACTTTAAACTACAACTTCAGCCTATTTAAAACAAAATGAAAACAAGTTCTATTAGTTTTAATAATTTACTTAATTATCGATTTTTGTTGAAGTGGGCTTTGGATAAATGAAGAAAAAGAGCTACTGCAAGAAGTGTCTGGTATGGGAGAACTTGTCGAGCCTTGGCATTCACTTCAAGTTGAGCTGCTTGATCGTCATCTCCATCTGTTACATCTATATTCTCAGGCTAAGGAAAACTTGCAGGCCCATAAAGGTTAGAAGTTTGGAGTGATTTTTTATCTGTTTTATAATTAAATTTTTTGTAGCCATCTTTAATATTTTAATTATTTTTCTGTGTCTTATTGAGTTAGCTGTATTATATTCATATAAGAAAATCATTCTTTGAATTATTGCCTAATTATCTTCATTTCCTTCTATGAATTGTAATGATAAATTTTTTATAAAAATGATTGCGCCACGTTGGGTCGCCAATAAATGTAATGATTAATTTTTTTAAAAAGAAATAAAGAAATTTTAATTAGTTTTATTATATTAATTTAACTTAATCTCAGGGATCAAAGTTCCGAGTGAATGAACGGTATAACATTTATCTCCAGACAATTCTGAGATACAAACAATATTAAATTACATACAAACAATAATAAAATAATCGACACTACAAAAAAAACAATTCTTACCTCTAAATCAATCCGCTTCCAACAAAAGCTCAATTCACTTGGTATTCCTTGGAGGAGAGGTCCGCCTTCAACCAACGCTGAGAATAGAATGACGCCATTCGAGAGAGAAACTTTGGCTTCCCTCTTTCCAACTTCCGCAGTTTGCCGGATTATATATACAGATAACAATTATTTTTTTGCAGTACTAAATAATTAATTTATTGTTATCTGGATGTACATTTAATATGGATATATTGTATAACAGTATTGTCCAAAAATATTATTAATTTTGATCGTATATAATACGATGTTATTTGTATATCTGGTTTGTGATTTGCGCGGGCTTTTCAAAATATCGATGGTTATTTGAATTTAAAAATATTTTCAAGAATGTAATATATCATTACAGAATGCATACTTTATACACATACATACTTGATAAACATCTTAACACTTTCCCTGCGGCAGCTGTAAAAGTGAATCCCCTCCATTTACGAGCCCTTTGAATCTAATGGGAAAAGTAATGGAGGAGTGTCCTTCCGAAGGGACACTCGTAAGCGGGTAGGATGGCTAGTGTCCTTCTGGAAGGACACCCACAGCGAAAGTGTTAAAAACAGCAATTATGTGTCAAACATGAATAAATAGTTTTATGGGCATGCTAAACTAACAAAACTAAATATACTTAACAGTTCAATACGGCGAGTGCCATATGGTGCTCATCAAGTCCTTACGGATAGACTGAAAGCACCATGCAGTGCTCTCCCCCACCCCTTTCCAGATACGGCGAGCACCATATGTAGCTCTGGATTTATCTCAATCAACCCCAGCCTTAGCCCAAAGTGAGCCAAAATGGCGACAGCATTGAACGTGTTAACGGTGGGATAATAGTGCCAGCAATGGACCTATAAACTGTATCTGTGCAATTGGCTCTTGTTGCATACTGGCTTATTTTTGGGCCCTTGGTATGGAAGCAACTGGAACATTCACCAACATGCCACCCTCTCCTTTAACATTGGTGTTTTTCTTAGAGTTAAAGCTCCTAGGGACAGATACTGTAGGTGCATCTATTACTTGAACATACGTCACACTAGGCGGATATTATGGTCAATACTATACTCCAGCCACCTGGTTTTACCCTTTGTAGTGACTCATTTGAGGCTAGTTGGGCCTAGGGACGGTCGGAGACCTCCGACTCTAACTACATTAGAAGATTAAACCTTTCAGTGCGAGTCAGAGTTTCGAACTGAGGTCGTCAAGTTTCGAACTTGAGTTTTAGTGCTCCAACCCTGGGCTAAATTTGCCTCTCATCATTCGAAGTGTCACAAAATTTTGCAGAAAGCCTACCACTCCGGGATAAAACAGTCTTCTGTGTGATTCTCATGCTTGCACAGATCTCTAATACGTTTATTATGAGGAGCAGTCTTTTCATTCGAACTCTGAAAGTTCTTCTCGATCCTCTGGCATCCTAAAAAAGATAATATTAAAATAAAAAATTGATTTAATAAATTTAAATATGAAACAAATTAAAAACATGATAGATTAGTATCCTATTTTAAAGAATTATTTGATTGTTTCTTTAATTATTGTGCTTCTATTACAATTTTCAATTAGCCCCATATATGATTAATTAACTAATTAAGAAGAATTCTTAATTAAAACATACAAAACAGTTTTTATAGTTTGTTAGTTATTCATACATTTTGTGTTTTTAATTTGTTATAGGAAGTTACTTCAAACCTTCGTCCCGTAAATTTGATAGATCTTTAGAATTTGCGCCAGTTAATCTACACTTGCAGAGAATGTGGGTTCAAAATGAAACTTTGAAAAAATGTGGTTTTTATGACATCATTACTGTAGGTGCATTTACTGCTCATTCCCATAAGTCTAAAAATGGTGGATTGATAAAGTAAGTGAAAGGCCTTTCATATGGTAATTTCGAAGTTATGTGCATAACATTTTTTATTATTATTTGTTTTTGTTTTTTTTTCCTTTTGGAGATTACTTCAACAAGTGAAAGAATCACCAATAAAAAATAAAACCGAAAATCCAGTTATCGACAAGATTACTATGGCGCACGATGCTATCCAAGCTATTAAACAGCTAAGAAGGGAAGTAGTAGACGGAATGAAGACGCTCATGAAATTAGCTAAAGAGAAGAAAACCGTTGGGATGCTTCCTATATGTGATGATATGGTGACTAAGGTAAGCCATTTGTGTATAATAATGAATCTAATGTTTTATTAAATATCGACAACGAATTAACCCTTTCTCTACCGTTGACTGCTCCAGCAGTCGAGAGCTGCTGTGCCCTGTATACCATTGACTTGTTTACAAGGTGGAAGAAAGGCGGGCTCCCATGTACCGTTGACTTCTCCAGCAGTCGAGTGCTCCTCATATTTCTCATTGTCTTTCGCTTCTCATTTCTCAACTTTAGAGCTATCAATCTTTACCGTGGCGTACCTCTAGTGTTACTGCCTGTCACTAAAGGGTATTTGAATCAAGTTTTTGGCTGTGTGAGTTACATTACAATTAATAAAAATAATTCAATACTAAAAATTAATTAATGATGGTAAACAAAACAAAATTCAGAATTATAAAAGTCGAGTTTTAATTCGGCGAGGAGATCGCTTAAAGTCAAGGCTCTATGAGTGAGAGAGGCAAAAGTATCCCGTACAGGGGGCACGAGGCTGGGTGCGGGATTCTCGCTCGGTATGGTATAAACTGTACCATGTGCCTCTCTCGGTACGGAAAGGGTTTAAGATTAAAAAAATGTATAAAAACAGTTCAGAAGATTACTGTTTACTCGAGAACCTTTACTTCTTCATTATTATTCATCTTCCTATTTTCACTTCTCACACTCACTTAAAGATATAAATATATTTTTTATTAATCATGGATTTTCTTACACTTTGCTTATTCATAATTAAACATAAAATAAGTATAAATATATTTACTTATTTAAATGTTAACACCTACTTATATATAACATAGATTTCTTGACGGGATATCACCTTTTTCTAGCCAGTATAGGGCTGATGCCTTTTCTGTTTTCAAAAGAAATGCCACCCCCCCCCCCCTAGCGGAATTCGAGCACACGACCTTGCACTCATGACCCCTGTGCCTCCTTAATAAAGATAAATTTACAAACTAATAAAAAAATGTAAAAAAAAATGTGCGGTCTCCTAGAAGAATGAGTTTCTAGAAAAGAATATCTTCCCTTTCTAGCTGGCCAATCATTTTTTTCGGAGTATTTCATTGAATGGAAGTCAAACAAGGCATATATGTTTCGTTTTAGAGGCAGGAAATTGTGTTTCTACTGAGAAAAGAAATGTTTCTACTCACACACCTGCGGCAGGAACGCCTGTTATACACCAGCAAGGATTTACATATTTTGAATTTATTTTATAATTTCATACCTAAATTTTACTTAAATATGCAAATAAATAAATATATTAAAAATGGTACATATTATTATATCCTCAAGTAGTAAGTTTTTTTCAAATACATAAGTGACAGCTCCTAACTGAATTATCTAATCCGGCTGTACCCCGGTCCTTACGACGCCCGATCTACTGTAGTTTCACTTTGAGATGAAGACAGAAATTAATACACTCACTCACTCTATTATAGCTTGGAGTGGATTAAGGGTGTGTCATAGCACGCCCGGGGCAGTGACTCACTGTACCACTACTGATAGTATACAAAATTGTGCATCATAGTACGACTGAAGAATAACTGACTCATAGTACCATCACTGATAGTAGCATAGAATTGCTGCCACCTTTGTGCCTCCAACCCCCCCCCCCCCCTTATAAACCTTAGAGGCACCAAGCTTCTGGGCCATCTCAAGAGGTTCCTAAACTTTCTACTCCGTCTCAAGGCTCGTAGAATAAAGTTATATATACACGTTGTCTGAACTTGAAATTAGAATAATTTTACTGCAAAAAAATCTTGTTTTCATTGATATTCAACTACTGTCTGTTTCTGGAGCATTCATAATCACTTATACATTTCTGAATTGTTTAAATCGTGTCGTTGCTCTGCACGTTAACTTGTGTTCCACTGTCGCTACTCCTGACGCTCCACATGAGTTAACTCGTGGCCTGTATTAGCACAGTATCTAGCTTCTCAGGACTATTGCTATTAACTCGTATAAAATCAGTAGGACCTCGGGAGAATAAAAAGCGTTGTCAGCTTCAATAAATCCACGTCGGAAATCAATGTCTTATTCCTGAGACATCTGAAGTCATAATGAAATAATGCACTACATTTTTAGAATTCGTAATGACTAATAATTTTTCTCTAAAGGACAAAGTAACAGAGGTGTCCTACATATAAACAAAAATAACCTTTGCAGCCAGAAAAAAATTAAAAAAAAAGATAAATAAATGTTTTTTATATAGGGCAAAGTGTCCTTGTGTAGATAAAAACTATTTACGTAACCTGTCATTCAGAAAGCATATAATTTCTTTCCAAAAATAAAAACTATTCAAGACAGCATATAATACCCGACAAAAAACACATAGCGATTTACTTTTTCTCATCTTTGTTGATTAATCAAAATTTAATTTAATTTCAATTAGACTTATGCCGCATAGAAAACCTAGGAATCAATTTATATTCTTGATGTTATATAATCAAGCTTTAAATAAAATTATTAGTATCCCAAAAGAATATCTGCCAGTACGATACTGAGTACTTTTGGTATGCAGGCCAGCTGCTTCCAACAAATACAACTTGTCCTATTCAATTAATGTTTTAAAAGCAAATTGATTTGTTATTGCAGACTAGAACTCTTCTAACTCTATGGGATCCAGGGCTGGTTGAAGAAGCTTTACGATTTGTAGAAGAACACAAGGTGAGTCGGAGTGAAGGAACTCCCTCTCCTTTCAAGAGGATAACACAGCAGTTGAGATTTGCTGGGTCTCCTGAGAGTCCCAGTCAAGAAGCTTTCCTTGCGTTCCCGGACGAACTTGCGACTCCAATTGATGAAAACTACAATTTTGAGGTAAATTGAAGTAGTTTTCTCTAACTTAATTTTTGTTATTGCTCTTATTTGCTAATACATTTGTTTGTTTTACTTTTTAACCCTTACCAAGCCAGAAAATCGGTAAAACATCTCCGTGCCCCTAGTGCTCCAAGAAAATTTACATCACATATTGGGTTGTCCAGAAAATAATGCAGGATTTTGGTATTAAAAGAAAAAAAAGTATTTTATAATTGTGTTCTTTATTCAAAATAGTCTCTCATACTCTAAATATATTTATTTGAACGTTTTGGTTAATTTTTAATACAGTCTGAACATAATTCAGAATTCTTAGAATTTATAAAGTAAATAAACGCATTCTCTAATTCTGTTCGATCCATAAATATTTTATGTTATAAGTAGTGGTTTAGTTAGGCATCTAAAAAAATGGTAGTCAGTAGGCGAGAGGTCCGGAGAGTATGGCGGATGTGGCTAGAAAAGGGTAATTTTTGTTTCAACAAAGAAGTGCAGCACAAACTTCATACCACTGATTTTTTTTGGCGGTCGGTTATTGCGTGTGGAACCCAACTTTCAAGCTCTTTGGCCGCCTAGAGTTGGCCATGGATGGTCGATTTGCTAACTTTAAGTTATCTGCAAGTTCTTGAACAGTTATTATGGAGTTTTCTTCCATCGATGTTCGCAGAAATCAGGCAGCCGGAGCTTAGTACTGACCACACTTATCTCCCCAGTGTGCCATATGGTCAAGAATCATATGCTTCTACAGTATCTGCCCCTCTGGGCTATCGTGGCCTGATAAGGGATTGATTTTTTTCTGCTTTGTAAAGCAAATAATATCCAGTTTTTAAAATTATTTTTTTTTTTCTAGGAAAAGATACAAAAAGCAGAAAATAAAGAAAATGGCGACATTGATGACAAGAAGAAGGACAGCGGAGTTTGGCTCGATACACATGCAATGTGTAGCTCACCTTCTGCCAATTACTATCGCCCAACCGAAGAGCCAGAACCGTGGGATTTAACACAACTCAATATTGAAGCTTCTGTTATGTGCCTAGTTAGTAAAGTGAAATTCCTTTGTGGACGATGCAGCTCACCTGCCGTCAGATTAAGGCATGCATTTCAGACATTTTTATTATGGAACACTTTTAATAATTTATTTTTTATAAAATTTCTATTTTTTATATATTGAAATTTGTTTGTTTAAAATGTTTACATCATCTTTTATTTGTTTATCTTAACTGTTTATGATTTTAATCAGATTGTCCCCATTAGTTAAATGAGGCTAAAAATACAAATACTTTTTGTATTATTCTTTCTTACAAAATATATTAAAATAACTGCATTCATGAACAAAGTCTTAAAATAAAAATATGAAGAACTATTGTTATGTTTTGGAAGGAAGGGATTTGTCTTGACACATTCAATATGGCGAGCAACGTATGGTGCTCATCAAGTCCTTATAGGTGGACTGAGAGCAATGTCCGGTGCTCTCCCCACCCCTTCCTAGAAAGGGCGAGCACCATTTGGAGCTCAGGCTCATTCAGTTTCTTGTTGCCCTACTGACTAGTAACTACCCACTTGGAGTTCTCTCTCGCCTTTAATACTTTCAGGATCGATGGCTTCAAACAAAATTTCCATTAGGGCCCAAGTCTTCCTTTTGTATAGTTATTTCGGCAAACATATAAAGAAATAAAAATAAATAAATAGTGAAGAAACTTTTGAAATTATGTACTTTTAGTGGATTAATTACAATTTAGTAAAGTGTCAAATACGTCACGAAAATGGGCCCGCTGAACGAATTTTTCAGCGGGATTCAGTATCATACGATACCAGACCCGCAAACCTTACCGGGAATAACGTAATGAGGTCCCAAACCAACTACGAAGGGTATAGGACAAGGCCTGGAGTAATGGGGATAGGAAGACAGCAGGCTATTTGCTGACGCACTTGCCACGATACTGGGCCTGCAGAACTTGTCTCTCGGACACGTGCCTCTGGGGCTAAAAACTCAGACCTATGTGCTTGGCTGATGTGCCTCCATGATCCTAACACAGGTCTGTGATTCTGAACAACTGCTGCTCTCACATAATTGTGTGCCTCAGAACCGGTAACATCTAAATCAACTGGTATACTCGGAATTACCAGCTAAACTGGGGCAGCTCCCAGACCTTTTTATATCTGTTTTCAGAATCAGCACAGGGTGGTTGTTAAGGCACCAGACCAGTAGCATCTGGTCAAGGTCAAGCCTTGCACTGCTCAGCAGCTAATAGGTTTAAACAACATATTTTAATTTTTTAGGAGTACACAAAAAGGAATTGGAAGATCTCAGAGCTTTAGAAGTGAACTTTGTGCTCAACAGAAAAGCCCAGATAGTACTGATGCTTCTGATAATAACAGAATTAATGGAGAGGATACTACTACTAGTCTTCCACCTCAACCACCTCCTCGCAACAAGTTTACTGAAGGTATCTGCTTAGGGCAGTAGAATATTTTTCACTTTGTTTTAACTTTATCATCGCAACACGGGCTAGGGAGCATGAAGTCCGTGAGGGCGGGGTGCGTCCACTACCCCTATCCCTCCACAGGCAGACTGAACTCCCTCTTCTAGAGCGGCCGTACGCACCATATTTTTTTTTTTAATTTCAAGCCTTTTGACAAATGCTCCCTTCCTCCTTTTTCATAAAGGCTTTGGACCTTCAGTAGTTATAGGGAGTGAAGGTTAAAGTTCTAACTCCAATTCTTCCGATGAATCGTCGGATACTTCTACAGTTTAATCAGACGTTATTACACTTCCAAAGCTTGCACTCTCCTGTGAAGGTATTTGGGCGTCACATCGAAAGGGTTATATATCTCAAGCAATAGTAACTTCATTTATTACCTAAGTTAAACCATTAAATAAATCAAAAATATAGTTTGGCTTTGCTATTTTAATATATTTTCAGAGCAATTATTTATACATAATATATTAAAAATTAGCTAATTTTTTAATATTAATGCAGCACTCAGCTGTTTTACTCTTGACTTTGTCCAAGTGGAACTTAGTTCAGTCTGATGACAGGGCTAGAGCTTGCTACCCTTAGCGACTGGGGCAGAGAGCTTCGTCCGAGTATGAAAAAACTTCGACAGGCAATGGATGGCCTCTTGAAGACAGCACGCCTCACTCATAGTGTTTTCCGACTACAAGAAGATAAACGGTCTGCACAGAGATCCTGTAATGTTCGCTACAGGAGGCACGTCTGTTTTTCTCATGCGGTAAGATCATTGCTGTTCATTACTTTATTATCTTCTCTATGTTTGCAAAAACTGATTATTGAAGTTCAGTATGTATGAATTTGATTTCAATTAGGTGTGGTACTTTCTTCAGTAAAAAAAAAAAGTTCTAAATATTTATACTAAAAATTGACATTATACAATCAATGACATTTAATTTCCTTTTTTAGTTAACATCTTTGGTGACTGGGTTAATGGCCAGACTTTGGTGTCAGAAACCTGATACAGCTTTTCTTCATGTCTTGACTACTGTTGGGCCCTTGGCTTACTTTGAAGGGCTCCTTAGTTATTATGGTGATGAAATTGACATGTGGGGCGATATGGCTGTTGCTATTGAAGATTTAAAGACTGTAACTTTTACGCTTATTCATTCTTCTCCTAATTCAAAGTGAGTTTTGTGATATTTTTTTTATTCATTGTAGAAATATATTAACAAATTAGGAATAGTATAATTCTAGGTTACAGTAAGTAGTAGAATGTGTTCTCCCCATTCCATTCAACCCCTGCATTTAAACCCTTTGGGAGCAAATGCTTGCAAGCTTTTTTTTCATTAGCATTAACCCATTAGCATCGTGCGTTACCATGTGGTAATGCCAATATCTAAGCGATGATAGAGAAATTATATCATATACTAAGTTCGTAAAATTTATTTATTTTTATTAAGAATTTTCAAAAAAAAGAAACTCCGGCGCTTATGGGTTAAGGAAAATTTTCACTTTGTTGAACATGCAAATAAGCTAAATTTCCTCAACAGGATAGAAAAAAAATCACCAAGTAATAATAATTCTTGAAAAACAACTACATACTTACACAAAGGACAAAGGGAAAATGAAACCAAAGTAGACATAAGAGAGAGACTGACACAAGATAGAATAAGATATGAAGAATAATTAAGTAGCAGTGGAAAGGATAGCATATTTAGCTTTTTGACTTCCCATTAAGTTTATAATGTATTTGTTTTATTACGACTGGAAATGTATGTGTATAGATGTACAGAGCAAATTGCTTTAATTGCTCGTGCTCATAAGTAAATGAATTTAAAAAAAAAAATCAAAAGTGACGACTACTGACAATTCACTCTTCTGTAACTGTTCAGGTACACAGTTTCGAACGAACCCGTGACCTCCGAAGTGTGAGTCCTAGATGATTTTGACCTAGCATATGTCACTCCAATCAAGAACTACCTGTGTGCCATGTTTGGTCAAAATCAGTCAAATAGAGTGGAGAACAAACAGACAAACAGCAGAACTTTATATATGTCTGCTTATGGTATTCCTCTGTGGTTCTTCTCCATGACAGAAATTGACTTTGGTCACATTCCAAAGTTCATTAGAGCCTTAACAAAAGTATATAAAAGCACTCCTTTCAATTCATGGCTGAAAACTAAAATTGAAGAATGCTTTTTTTTAGAAGTATTTATGTTGCCTGTATCAAGTTTTTGCTCTAGCTTCTACAAAAGGCATAATTCACTTTCACAAATGTATGCGTCCATCCATAAATTCACAGTAAACTCTCTCTGACAGTAGTTCAAATAGCAGGATTTATGTCCTTGTAAACTTAGCCTTGTTCTATCCAAGGAAAGATCCGGTATATCTACTATATATTTGTCAAATACCACTCACTCACTCACTGACTTATCATCGCTCAGCCCAAACTACTTGACAGAAAAATTTGAAATTTTGCATGGACACTCCCTTCAGGATGTAAACACTCACTTAGAATGGTTTTTATGATATTCAAATTTTTAAGTATTTTTTAGAGGGGTTGGAATTTTTAGTTGGTTTTAAAGAGACCATGCATGCCAAGGCAATATGGGTTGGTAGGACGATAACAGGTCAGCTGTTACCATACTATCTATTTCATAATATTATTTTTATTTGTGGTTCTTTTCAACTATGATGGCAGACCTTGAATTACAAGAAATAAACTGTGATTATGTTCCTCATAGAGTTTACGCTATACATGGTGATTGTCTATCCGAGGTAATAATATCCCGAACCCTTGCACAGCCTCCTCACCTATCAGCAACCCCGGTCAGAGCACTTCTTGATAATGCTCGCAAATATAATGGGTGTTTCCAAATGACATCTTGGAAACATAAATTTTAACGTCCATTTATTATTGACAAAAAATTTTAACCTGTACTTATCTCTAGGTTATCTGTTTGTTGACACTGGTCCGTAGCGCCCCAGTTTCACAAAACATTATACTTTGATTATTTATCAATTGATGAATAAAGTATAGTATAACAGGAACCGTGCTACAATAAACTACACAAAATTATATAATAGCGTTAATTTTGATGATACATTATTTAAAATATAAAAATATCTACTTATCTGCCATGACGAAGCACGTGTATTCAGCTAGTATCTATATATTTTGTTGTCCTTTTTTCTTCAAAAGACCAAGCCCTTTAATATGAAATGACTAGAAATGTTGAAAAGTCCAAATAATAATATTACATTCTTGTAAATTACACTAAATTTTATTTTAGAATTGGGTGCTACACACCGAGGATTGTTGGACCTCGCTCTTCTCTTCAGGTGCAAATACCAGTTCCCGACTCTGTGCTCTCACTATTACCACTTTCAGCGGGGACTTCATTCCATGTCACTCCTGTTTTCTTCAACATTGGTATAAATGAAGAAGCTACACTTGCTGAAAATCTTGGCACTGCGAAACCGCAGGAACGTAGTAATTCTGATAACTTCCTTCTTCTTAATGATTATTTTCATAGATTTCGCAAAATTGGAATTCCTTCTGTTTCAACAACCATAAGAGGTATTGTCTTCTTAATAATTTTAAATATTTATTAACAATTTTTTTTTAATAGCAGTTGAATGAAAGTTGGTAGCTCTTCTTAATGAAGGAAAATAATCAACAAATGTTGCCATCCCACAACAGGCGTTTATTTAAAAAAAAAAAAAAAAATACTTTTGGAAAATTTTTACTAAAGACACTGATATGAGTCAAGACATCTCAAGTTAGTTGATTGTTTGTTTGGAGTTTTAGGGCAAACAACTTCAAGAAGAGGCCCCCCATGGCCGTGAGTGCTAAGACTTGAGCACTCCGTGGCCAAGGTGGCGGGTTCGATTCCCATTAGGCGTGGTGGCTTTTCTTTGAAAAAAGAAAAGAAAAGGCATCAGCCCTATCCTGGCTAGAAAAGGGTGTTAACCTATAGATAACCCGTCTTAAAATTCTAAGTTAATTATAAATGGATGTTAAAATTTATTTTATACTTATAGGTATTTGTTTACCTAAAGTTTTAACTGGTTATTTCCCATTTTAATTGCATTTAACAGTAAAATGAGTATTTGACTAAAAGAAGGTAAGAAAATGTGAAATGTTGTTACAGTGTGTTCAGAAGGAGGGGAAGTCGCCATGATACTGTCCCATGATAAATTTATTTTCTCTTCGAGATTTTATTTTGTATTTTTCATGAAAGATCGAACCCCACCAATAACAGCTACTATTCCTTTAATAATAGCACTAGAGATATGAATGGAACCACGCTAAGAAGACGCAGTTCCTGCGAGTTGGACTTTTTTTCTTTGTTATTCATGGTTTAAGTTCACAAAACCTATTAATATTATGTTCACAACACGTACACATATATTATGTGGAGGTACTCATGACTGAAAAGTGTACTAATATATGCAAATCATTCGTAAATTGTTAAAAAAAATTTATTTGTTTTCCTTAAATAAATTATTGAGACATCTTTCTTCAGTAACTAATGCCACAAATGGTTTTTTGAAGATTTATTTACCTTTATTGTTGGTCCTAAAAAATATGGAACTGAAATTAAAACAGAACAGGTGGGAAAAGGGGACTAAAAAAATTATGAACAACTAGAATATTAGATTTTTTTGCTCTCCATCTATTAGTTCATTAAAATAGGATATCATTTTCAGGATCAACTAGGGGAAGGCAACATTCTCTAAACGACCTAATAAATAACTTGAAATATGAGATTTCAGCATCCAAATCAAAAAATGTTAGCATACTGCAACTAGCTGGACATATTTGCCGGAAAATGAAAGGTATTTATGACTTATTTCTTATAAAGTAAAAAACAAATGTCCAAATAAAAAGTAGTTATAATGCCTTAGCTGTAAAACTTTACAATTACTAAAAAAAAAAAAAGAAGATTTCTGTTGAGCAGAAACAAGAATGAAGGCCTATGCATTTCATTTACAGTTTTTATTTAATTTTGGGCCCAAATTTTCACCCATTATAAGGCTTTCGAGAGGTCTGAATTGGCGAAGACATTTTTTAGATCTTTGAATTTAAATAGTTTTCATACAGTCTGTATGACCGACCAATAGTTCTCTTGCTTGCTGATTCCAGCTATTTTAAAATTATCCTGTCTTAAATATTTTATAAAAATCTTAGGGTTTATTAAACATCTTTTTTTTCAAATTTAAAAGTGAATTATAAAATTTTTTGTATAGGTCTCAGATTCACGAGCTGTAAAAGTGCCAAAGATAGAACTGGAATGTCTGTTACCCTGGAGCAAGTAAATATTCTCAGCATGGAATATGACCTAGCTGATAATGAATACCAAAGAGCGTTGGACTGCATGAGAAGGTAAAGTTAAGTAAAAAGTAATTACGGGTAATTAATATTTGTGATTGACCGTTAGTGATGTGAAGGTTGACTTTCTCAGAGTTAATCCGTGGTCAATGGGAAACAATAAAACTCATTTTTCTATAAAAAATGTAGTTTTATTAAGATACCACGACCGAATCCTGACAAATTCTATCTTCGTTATTCATATTACGTTCCACTTTATTTTGGACAAATATTTTTAGCATTTAAATGGTATTTTCACGGCATTTAGATTTAGATTTAGATTTAGAAAACAAGGTGCCCGGCTAACCGAGGAACCTCACCGAGGCCTACGAGACCTATTGTGCCACCCGACGTGTCGTTCTGTTACAACGCCAGACCCGTGTCAGAGATGAACTTCCTTAAAG
Organism: Gonocerus acuteangulatus; assembly: GCA_946811695.1. NCBI lineage: Eukaryota > Metazoa > Arthropoda > Insecta > Hemiptera > Coreidae > Gonocerus > Gonocerus acuteangulatus. The sequence goes on from OX328130.1 coordinate 18,900,409, forward strand.
TTGTGATGTTCAGCTCCGGTGTCCTCCTTGGATCATCAATTATCGCCGTCCCGAAGTGCAAATACCTCTTGGCTGCCAGCGTCGTGCATCTGCATACAATATGGTATAGGGTCTCGTCATCCTCAGAGCGCAATCTGCACCATGTTGTATTGGAGAGTCCCATGGAGTAGAGGTGTCTCCGTAGTTTGCAGTGCCCTGTAAGTAGGGCCGTCAGTAGTTTCACCTTGCTTCTACATAGATTAAGCAGTGAATCCGTTCTTTTCTTATCCGCAAAGATCATGAATTGCTTTGCCTGTCTCTGGGTAGCACTTCTGCTCCATTTCCTCTTGTGTTCAGCTTCACCCCACCTACAGATGCTCAATCTGGCAAAAGCCGGTGCAATTCCACATATTGGCTCTGGTGAGAGAGGTGTCGTGGATGCTCCTATGTTAGCCAATTCATCAGCCTTCTCATTCCCAGGTATGCCAGAGTGCCCTGGTACCCACTCTAGTTTGACCCCGTTTTTCCGGCCTAGATTATTCAGGCTATCCTTACACTCCTGTACGACTTATAGTGGCTTGGCTGTCCGAGAATATAGTAAAGCGTTTGTCTCTAGGGCTTCCGCTGTTCATGATGTCTGCACACATATTAATGGCCAATACCTCAGCTTGAAACACTGTAGCATAATTGCCAAGTGGTATGTTGAGACTGTGTGTGGTATCCTGAATCCACACCCCTGCTCCTGTACCTAGTTCAGTTTTCGAGCCGTCGGTAAATCCATAGCTGTCTACCCGGCTTTGTATCATTTTATGTCCCATCGCCTCCTCTCTTGTTTTGATTGTTGTAACAAAATTTGAGCTGAAGGTTATCTGGTCTTGGTAGTCCGAAGGCATGCAGAGAATTGGTTCCTGCAGATTCCTCCGGATAATATCACAGTGTGCACTAAACGTTGGACATGGTTTCTGTCCCAATATACTGAACCTATATGCCGTATGTCTAGCCGTTTCTTCAATAAAAATCTCTATTGGCCTTAGGTTAAGCAGGATCTCCATAGCCCCCGTGGGGGTGGAGCCCATTGCGCCTGTAATCATCAGGCAAGCCATCCTTTGCGGAGAGCCTAGTATTCTCTTATTGATTGCAGTGTCGCAGCGATGCCACCACACTATTGCTCCATACGTAATTATCGGTCTCACAATCGCAGTGTAGATCCAATGCATAGCCTTGGGGGTTATGCCCCAGTTGTTCCCAAAGACTCTCCTACATGCCCACAGGGTCCGTGTGGCCTTATTGGCTGTGTTGTAGATGTGCTCCTTCCAGTTTAGTTTCGAGTCCAAAGTGACTCCTAAGTATTTTACTGTACTGGAATAACTTAAATTGCTGCCTGCAAGCCTCGGTGTACCTAGTCCCTCCACTTTCCTTCTTGTTGTGAAGGGTGATCTTCTGCGGGCTGATCTTAAGATGTTTATCCCTGCACCATTCGTCCACAATGCGTAGTGCTGCATCGAGCAGTTCAGCTAGAGTAGGTAGTACCTTCCCCGCCACTGTAATCACCAGGTCATCAGCATACGCCTGTACGTTAAATCCCTGATCCTTGAGTCTTGTCAGCAGTGTATCTACCACCATACACCACAACAGAGGTGATAAGACTCCCCCCTGGGGGCAGCCTGTCCTTGGTTTAATGTATTTGCAGTAAGTTCCCTCTAACAGCCTTATGGTACGATTTCTCAAAAGGGTTACCGTCCAGTCTGTTATGAATTCCTCTACTTTCCTGCTGACCATGGCGTCTCTTACCGCCGCGATGGGAGTTTTATCAAAAGCTCCCTCCACGTCTAGAAATGCACATAGTGCTGTCTCCTTGTACTGTACAGTCCTCTCCAGCTTGCACACCAGATCATGTAGTGCTAATTCGCACGATTTGCCTGTCTGATATGCGTACTGTTGCTTGTCAAGAGGATTATGTCTTAACGCAGAATCCCTGATGTGTCTGTCTATGATCTTCTCTAGTGTTTTAAGTAAGAAAGATGATAGACATATCGGCCTGTAGTCCTTTGCATACAGGTGTGACGCTCTTCCTGGTTTGGGGATAAAGCACAGTCTGGCTACTCTCCAGTTCCGTGGTATGTAGCCTAGTACAAGACTACTTCTGAAGAGCGTAATAAGTGCTGGTAAGAGTATCTCCATCCCTTGTTGCAAAAAGGCAGGATAGATCCCATCTATTCCCGGTGATTTGTATGGGCTGAAGGTCCTGATGGCCCATCTGACGTGTGCTGCTCTCACTACCTCCTTTCCACGTCTCCATACCTCCGGTTTGCCTCTCCTGACTGGACAATCGTTGTCATCCGGATTAAGCAGCTCGCTGTCAGGAAAGTGTGTTGCAAGTATGTAGTCCAGGGATTCCAGTATGTAGTTCTGGGGCTGACTCCGTGAAACCCACCCTCTTCTTTCTTCACAGTCCCCATATTTTTCGTAGGACTTTTTGCGATTACCTTGTGGAGTCTTGAGTATTCCGCTATACATCCCACCTCAGAGCAGAATTTCCTCCAGGCCTCTCTCTTCGCTTTCCTCACGGCAGCGGCGTACTGTGTCATTTTCTTCCTGTACTCCTCCCAGGACCCCTTCCTTTTAGCTTTATTAAAGAGTCTTCTCGTCTCCCTCCGGAGCTGTGATAAGTCTTTGTTCCACCATGTGGAATTACTGTTAGTGTTCTGAACCTTCCCAACACAGCTATCTTCATACACCTTGATAACAGCTTCCGTGAGAAAATTGTTCATAACCTCTAGTTCAAGACAAGTGTTAACCCTCTGTGGACAGCTGTCCATCCTACAGGCTAGAATTTCCCTATACCGATCCCAGTCAGTGTATCTTGGATTTCTTAGGATAAGAGCTACAGGCCCTTCCCCATCTAACCTATATGTAATGTACCTGTGATCTGAACCTGAAACTTCCTCCTCTACCCTCCAGTTCCTGATCACCGTTGTTAACCACCTAGTAGCAAGGGTAATATCAATGACTTCCCTCCTATTCTTAATTATGAAGGTTGGTTCATTACCTTTATTGACAACGTGCAAGTCATTATTCATAATGTATTCTAATAGTAACTCACCTCTAGGATTACAATTAGTACTTCCCCAGATTGTGTGGTGTGCATTTGCGTCGCATCCTACCAGACACTGCAGTCCTCTCCTCCTACAGTGTTCCATGGCGCTGAGGCCACCACCACTTCTCTCAGCACACCTCCCAGACGGGCAGTAATGCTAGCTACACACAGGTCTCTGTAACAGAATTGCCATAGAGGAAAAACATGAAGTCCATTTTTGAACACAATACAGGCCCTGGGATTCGGCTCGTGCCCTGAAATATTACTGTAGCCTTTCCATCTCAAACCCCGTACCTGTCCTTTAAAAACAAATGGTTCTTGTATAAGGATAAGATATAAACCCTTACCTCGTGCATACTGCTCAAGCAAACCAGTAGCCGCTTTGCAGTGGTGCAGATTGACCTGCAGTAGCCTTATCGTCATCAGCGTAAGGTCTCCGACACAGTGGGCTTCCCACTGGAGGTTCGGAGAGGCTCGCTTCCAGGCTCTGTGGGGGAGGGGCCACAAGGACCCACAACCTCCAGCCTAGAAACCTCCCGTTGCCCACAGCTTTCCGCCCTACCTTCCGGACACACTTCCACTGAAGACTTCCTCTCCACCACCGGCGGCTTAGTCTCCTCTGCTTCCTTCTCCCCATCCTGAGCGGCTGGGGTGTTCATTTCACGGCATTTACAAAATAAAATACTTAATTATAAACCAGTTTTTACTTTAAATTGTTTTTTATTCATTCATTCCATTGCTGGAAAACTTCTCATAATCGATTAACTCGCCTTTTCATATCACTAGTCAGCTGATATACCTGGCCACTATGTTGGATTTCTCAGTTTAAACAGCCAGGGTAAGTAGAAGGATATCCTCATGGACTGTTTCTAAAATCTTAGTTTTCTCAAATGTGATCAATAATATAATTTTAATTGTAAGCTCCTGATGTACGCTAGAACCACTCTTTTTTTTTTTTTTTTTTGAGAGAGAGAGAGAGAGAGAGAGAGAGAGAGAGAGAGAGAGAGAGAGAGAGAGAGAGAGATGAGAAAACTTCCCACCGATGGGGCTCGAACCCACCATCTCCCGCAAGAGAATCTAAGGCGTTAGCGACTAGACCCACGTGTAGTTACACATGTAGAGTTTTAATGTAATTATAGAGCCAATATAAATATTTTTTTTTTTTTTTTTTTTTCTTTCATTACTGACCTTCCGACATTTTGAAAGTTAAGTAAACACATAAGTTTTATAAGTTTTATCATAAATGAAAAACTTAAAATGTCATATCTTTCTTCTCTTTCTCTGGAATGGGGTTTTGAAGTTCTGCTGGTCTAGGACAAGGAGGGCATACAAAAATGATATACAATATAAGCAAAATTTTTGAGTACAATCTGTAAACAAAAAAAAAATTAAAATTTGTATGTTGTAACCAGAAATTAACCCCCATTCATGCCAGACCACTCTGTACACGATCAAGGCTAAGGAGGGCTCGCAATTAAGAGATATAGCTGTTGCGAGAATACTCGGGCGTTGCCTCTGGGGCAAGGCATTCTCGCGCGATTATTCTCTGGCGACGCATCGAAAGGGTTAATTTTTAAACTTGTATTATTATTATATTGAAATCAATTTTATTATTATTTTTTTTTTGTTATATATTCGATCAGTGAGGGATGCCGTAGAGAAAACACCTACAAAAATACAGGACTACGGAAATATGCTTTCAACAGCCTTCAGTTACTAACATTGCCAAAGCAGTACAGGCCACCAGCTGGAACCTTCGGGTCTGCTCAGACATAATCAATTTAAAGGATCATACAAAGGATATTGTAATTTTCCAACTGAAATTATTTTTATTAGTAACTCTATTCTAACTGTGTTGTTAGTGCAATGTTATATAAGTAGTTAGTCTATATATTTCTAAATGTAGAACTATATTTGTGACCTGAATGAAAACAGCTAGGTAGATTTAATATTAATTGTTGTTCATTTAAAAATGTTTTTGTTATTTTTCATATTGTTATTTATTTTATTTGTAACTACTTTTTATTAATTTTAAAATATTTATTAAAAATTTTATATTTGAACGTGACCAATATTTAATTAAGATAGACTAATATTAAGAATTTTTAGTTCAGTCCTTCATGAATAAATTTTACATTTTAAAGATGAATTTTGGATATTTCGATGAAAATGCATAATTCAGTCAGAATTGTTTAATTATATGACTAAATTAGTTTATTTACTTTTATAGGGTACTAAAAAGGCGTCACTTAAACTTACTCCTGAATTTTGTTATAATTTTATATATCCAAAAGAATAAGAAAGATAATACAGGTCAACATTTGATCTAAAAAAAAAACACTCAAAGCGGTAGGGTCCTTATAGAGTTTTTGGGGTCGCTGATTATGATGAGCGGGTTGGTTAACCTTTATCACAGATTCATTTGAAGGTAAAATAAAGAAACAACCGTAGGAAAAATCTGTAAAAAATCATGCGTAGTTTTTTGAGGTCCCTGAGTAGCGCACTACTCAATGCAATAACAACAACGCATTTTGTTTAACTTTATGCATTTTTCTAGGGGTGATTTGAAAGTCAAATAGAGAAAAAAACGTAAAAAAAAAAAAAAAAAAACTTTTCTGGGAGACAGTGCGAGTCAAACAAACTACAGGTTCGGACTCAGGGACCTCAAAAACTTACGCATGATTTTTTATTTCAGATTTTTCCTACGTTTTTTTCTCTATTTAATCCTTAAAATGACCTTGAATCTGATGTGATGTAGGTTAACCAACCCGTTCATTGTAAACAGCGACTCCCAAAAACCCTATAAGGACCCTACCGCTTCGAGTGTTTTTGTTTTTAGATCTAATCTTGACCTGTGTAATGATGAAATTTTGAATTTACTGCAGGTTAAGTAATTGTTAGCTGTTAAAACGCAGGCGTAAATATATCCCCTCTATCTTTTCGAAAGTTAAAATCGCATTGAATTATTTTTACAATTTAGCAGTAATATACTAATTAAAAAAAACTCGTCGAATAACAATGAATCTGAATTGGCCAAGTTCCTTCGACTAATTTGAATGAGTTTTAAAGAATCAAAAAAGACATTTTATGAACTAGTTATGAAATTAAAAATCATTGCCCCTTCCATTTGTTTGTTGTAATATTAAACCCTGTGTCATATAAGTGTATCATAAGTAATTAATAACATTGAATGGTATTTGATGTTTTTATATCACATTAAAACCATGAGTAACAAGATATCTGCTTTCCTAACATTTAATAACAATGTGCCAAAGTTAACGTTATAATTTGTATTTCTAAAATTATATTAAAACATTATTTTAAAGTAATTTTATTATCTTATTTCTTTTGAAAGTTTATCGTAAGGTATGTTTATATTATATACTCTCTTGGAAAGTTTGTAGGAAATTATTATGAATGTTTTACAATTTTAAATACATTCGGTGTGTTAATTTCATCAAATGAACTTGAAGATAAACGTAGTATATATTTTAAGAGAAATGATAATACCTTAATGCATTACTTATAATTTTTGTTGACTGTTTTATTTTTATTTTTTTTTAGCGTATTTTATCTTCCATGAAACTTCTTATACAATGATTACACCTTTACAGTTTTATGTACTGGTTGCAGTATGAATTTACCCAATATTCCCGTGCGATGTAAAAAGGTACATCTAATGAAGACAATACATTGTGTAAAATAAACATTGTTTAAATAATACAAAGTCAAGGGATGGTTGGGATTAGGCTAGGAGAAAAAAAACGTCAGATCTTCAGGCAGAAATCTATATTGGACGTTTCGGCTGCATTTTGGCAGCCTTCTTCGGCTAAAAATATTTTTTTTTTACGGCGCTTCGACAACTAGGCCATCAGCGCCAATCTAAAAATAAATATACACAAATTACAAGTAAGAATTTATTTTTAGCTGAAGAAGGCTCCCAAAGTGTAGCCGAAACGAAGATCTGACGTTTTTTTTTTCTCCTGGCCGAATCCCAACCATCCCTTGACTTCGTATCACCGCAACGGCTAACTATCTCCATCTCCATGTTTAAATAATATTTTTGTTGTCAAAGCATTGAATTACATTATTATTTATATACGGATTGAATATATTTGCTCGAAAGTGTTGTAAAATTTTGATTACCATTTATTTTAAATTTTTCCTACTAATTATTAGACCTTTTTTTTTTTTTTAACTGTCTGGATGAGCAATAAGGTTTATGAGTAATCTCTTTCCCCATTATCCTATTTAGCTGTCCTCGTCTATTATAGCTCTGATTTCCATTGTTTTTTTTTGTTTTTTTTTTTTATTTTCTTTGTTTAAAAAAAAAAAAAACTTACTGTTTTTTGCATGAATATGTGATAGCAATTCTAAACCAGCACAATTATTAGTTAGCTCAATATTAGGTATAAACTATTACCTATCATTATAAAAAAGACACCTCTTTATCATACAAAACTATATATTCTAATACTGTGTGTGTTGAAATTGGGAGAATCCAATTTTTTACAGTTTCGGAATATTTTATTTAAATGTTCAGCATTTTGTTTTCTTATTGTGAGATAGTTACAAATACTAGAACGACAGACAAAATAACATAATTAGAAAATTACCTATAATAATTTGAATAAATCAATAAAGATCTTCCCCAAAATAAAAGAGTTCAAGAGTTTTAAATGGAATTCTTATCTGATCCAATATTTTTCAGGCAGAAGATCAACAAAAGAGAATTAACTAAGTCAATTGAATTTATTTTTTATCTACATGTTTCACACCTTAGATGCCTCTTCGGAAGCTAAAAAACGCACTAAACTAAAAAATACAGCATAATTGTATTAAGGCGAACCTTCCCGTACAATGGCCATGTCCAAAATGAGATTACTACTATGTGTAGTGTCCATCAGCTGTGTAAAATCAATAGATTCCAAAAAACAAAATTCAGTCTTCCAGAAAAAGATTAGTACATTATAATTAAATTAAATTTTGTTTAGCAAATTAAAAAATATACTATTTAAATATTTTATCTTTTTTATGCATATATATATATATATATATATATATGTATATATATATATATATATATATATATATATATATATATATATGCATAAAAAAGATAAAATATTTAAATAGTATATTTTTTAATTTGCTAAACATATATATATATATATATATATATATATATATATATATATATATATATATATATATATAGCAACAAAGTAAATAATAGTTACATTAGGATAAATGAATCGATCAATGCAAAAAGAACTTCAGTCCATTTTTTCCCAATATGAGTTCGTATAATATTTTCGTTAGTATGAGTAATGAATTCTTTGAATCTAAAGGTAACTTCACATTTCTATATTAAAAGGACTTCAATCCAATACATAGTTGCCATAGAAACATAGTCCTAATTTTATTATTCCATGCAGAAGGGGTTTCAGTCTAGTTTTCTCAAAAATACTGATTTTGGACTGAAGCTCTTTTTGCATGGATCAATTCAAATGACCAGATAGCTCCAAAGGATACCAAATATAATATTTATAAAATTAATTACACGGATTGTAACAAGGTTTATATTGGAGAGTCGTCGCAGTTACTCGGAAAGAGGATAAAACAACACGTGAAAAATGTTGATGATCCGGAAAATAAAACTGCTCTGGCTAATCATTCAATAAAATATAAGAACCTATTCTACTTTGCTTAGAAATTATCGAAAAGGAAAGAAACTTGATGAAGTGAAAAATAAAACATTCATATTATAAAAAACAGTTAATAAAAAACATATTGGATTGAAGAAGATTGGGTCGCTATAAAATATAAATAATTCTTATATGGTACTATTGATTGCATTATACAAATTTATATACAATAAATCACCCATTAGCGAGCCCTTCTTATCAAAGAAATATAATGAAACTAATTTTATGATAACCATTAATAAAATGAATTGAGATTATTTTTGGAATTCAGTGTATTTAATTAGTATTCTGGGTACAAGTGGGCTATAAAATAAAGTAAAAACAATGTCCTACATAAAGCAATCTGGCTTTTTTATTTATTTTTTTGTTATCAGTATGGAACGCGCTGGGAAGGCACAGAGGTGACGATAATGTACAGATAACTAACTCTTTACCGTATGGCGCACAAGGGAGGTAGTGTGGCCAGTATCAAGGCTGATTCACGCTAGACTGTGTCGTGTCCGGGCCAAGCCACGGCCGGGACACACTGAAAAATCACACCAGCATAAAACACGATCCTGGCACGGGCACCACACAGTTTAGCGTGAACGAGTCCATTGAAAATGCTGGTGTGATTGTTTCACCGTGTCCCGGCTGGGCCCCGGCCATGGCTGAATCAGCCTTTATGCTCCAGCCAACACATTCCCATTTTGTAGGTGCACATTAAGCTGTTAGCCCTTTTCTACCGTTGGCTTCTCCAGCAGTCAATAGCTCTTTGTATTTCTCGCATTCTTTCTCCTCTCATTTAATGACTTTAGAGCTACCTAGCTATAAGTGTACTTATAGTATTCCCTCGTATTACTAGAGGGTATTTGTATCAATTTTTTTGCCTTGTGAGCTGTTCAGGTGAATTACAATTTGTGTTCTCTCAGCCCATCCATCCTATTTTGGCTTCTGAGGAGGCACTAAAAGTGTGAACCTAGTAGAGCTAGAAATAATAAATCATTTTTATTAATTTGGTCTGTTTTCAGTAATTATGTTTATAATTTTTATCAACATAATATTTCCTGCATATAGAAAAAGAAGATGTATCTTTTTATTTTGCTTAACTAATCTAAATATAACAGCTTATTCAAAATAAGTGAAATGGCTTTTATATTTTCATTGTTTCAATATCTGCAATATTTATTGGTCTCAGTATTAAGATCCTAAAGTAACGCTAATTATGCTTGAACTGCCTATATCTTTTAATTATAATTTCCTTATTATAGAGAAGGTTCTGCACTATGTTATCAGTTATTTCAAAGTCTTCATCTGTTTGTTAGATTTTAAGTTTACTTCCAGAACTTCAAAGTAAAGTGCCAAATTAGAAAGGTTGAATAAAAATAAGAAATATTATAATTATATCCTCTCAGTGTTGGAACTTAACTAATCTATAAAAATCTATGCAAGTTGGATTCAAAATATATAACTGCTACTTTTTCATATATTTTAGTCTTCTTGAATCCGTGGGTATTCGTTATAAAATAGAATACTAATTAAAGGCTCGGGTACACAGACGCGATCTGTCACGGCGGCCGCAGCGATATTTGACCGAGGGTGGCAGGCGATCTACTTTTATTACACAGTATTGAATGAGCCCTGTCATACAGAGGACGATCTGTCGCTGTGAGCTTTTCTTTATCGCTTTGCCAGGCAATACAGTTGTAAAAAATTACAGATTTGTTGTGCGACCAGTTCGATAAAATGAGTGAAGAATTTGATTAATTTATTCCCCCAAATGTTCTCTCCTTGTATTGATATCATGTACCCAACATCATCTTTTCTTTCTATTTCGCAATGATAGTAGAAGAAGTAGTTCTTCCTCTTCCGAATAAAACTAGTGTATTGCAACAATAATAATTACAGATCTATGAAAACTATCATGACCTGTGCTCTAGAAAGGAACCAGTTTACTGTATTGCTCACGAAAGATATCGTCTCCTATGTGATGTCCTCATATTGTAGACCGCCGCGACAGATCTTTTCCTGTGTGCACAAGCTTTAATCAATAATATCTTGCTTCAAAACTTGTTTTTTTGTGCTATATTGTTCCAGTTTTAATGTCTTGAGTGATTTCTAATTGAACAGTAGCGTGATATTTTCTTGTTTTAGTTTTAATAAATATTTTGTCAATTAACATGTTATCATATTTTAGGTATTGTGTCTCCTGAGTATAATTAATGGCCTCATGATTTGATCTTTTTTTTTTTTTTTTTTTAAATTAAATGTAAATCAATATATTTTAGTCATATTTATTTATTTAACATGTATACTTATTTATTGTGATAATTTATTATGGTAAGATAAGGCTGTAATTTTTGTTTTTAAAATTACTCATGTTATTTAATGCCAAAATTGTTATTAATGTATTCTATGTACTTAAAACAAAATTATTAATATTTTTAATTTTTTAACATCTTTATCATTTTCTCTGTTATTGTTTTACAGATAAATAAATGTCTTCCACATCCAAGTCAATCTTTTAATTCTCTTCTTCTAATGTGTTTAAATTATAATATGGTTACATACATTCATGTAATAATAGGTACAAGTATTTTTTTTTATTTATATATACACAGTTTTTCATGTATGCTTTTTTTCCCGACATTTTACATATCCTTAATTGCTTTTCAAGGGGTCCTAGCTAAAATACGTTATACATTTTTTATAATAACAAATTTTGGTACTTACGTATTAGTTCCACCACATCTAGATCAGAGATCTGGATCATCAATGCTGGCACAGAAGTCAATTGGATTTTTGCCAATATGGCCATGGAAAGACCATTCATGTATAAAGAAATGGTTATGTGTAATATAAAGAAATGGCCTTTCCTCTTTGATAATTATCAATGAGTTTGGTTGACTAGAGTTTCGATAGAACCATGTGCGAGCGGAAATGCATACCACTTATGTTAATGGCATAATTCCTATGGGTTTCCGCTTGATCAAGGTTAAATCGAAACTCTAGTCAATCCAACTCATTGATAATATAGATCACTGGTTTTTCGATGGAAAATGGGCCGATATACAATTTAACATTGATTCAAAACAGTTCCTTTTTTTCTTGCTATTATGTTGTGTTATATTAACTCAACGAAATATTACTCCAAATGATGTCTGGCTCTCCCCCTATGTCTTATATTCTTCCATTTACCAGTTCTCCACATTCTCTCAACTGTTTGGGTATGAACTCCTGTGTCGGGATCAATAAAATTGTTTCGATGGATGGCTTTTGCATGTCGAAATCCTTCTATTTCTATTGCATTTGTTTTGTAACCTTTCCAACTATCGGAATAAATTGTACTAACAAACATAACAGCCTTATTGTCCAAAATTCTAATGAGTTATGAACCTGCACTGATAACCTAGATCTCTGACCTAGATGTGGTGGCGCTAATACGTAAGTTCCCAAACTTTTTATAGCTTTTTATCATATAAAATTAAGTTTGGATAACTTGCCTGAATTGCTTACAAATTACCGCCGGTGGGGATCGAACCCACCATCTCCCACACGTGAGACTAAGGCGATAGCCACTATACCACGGGGAGACCCCTAATACAGTTGTTATTCGCTAGTGCAAAAATAATTATTCAGTAGGCCAAAATATACTTAAATAAATAACAACAATACAAAATTAAGTAATTACCAATTTTATTAAATTAAACTATTCACCGAAAATTATGGAATTTTTGAGAATAGTTTTAAGCTGAAATAATGCCAGTGAAAACATAATATTTACTTCTTAACGAAAAAATATTTGTTGTCATCAAGTAATCAATACCGTAAAATGGGATCAAATTAGTATAGTTTAGTGAAATAGGTACAAACCTATAATGCTAGGATATTTTCATTTAATTGATACGAAATGGTCGAACTCTTTGCCCAAAGAGTGCGATCAGACAAATATATGTATTTCTATACACAGTAGACTCTCCTTAATCCGGCCTCTGGGACTGGAGTTGGATTAGAGAAAATGACGGATTATAGAATTCAGTTAGAAGCTGTTTGTTACGTATTAAAAAAAAAAAAAAAAAAAAAAAAAAAAAAAAACTTATTTGAGGATATAATAATATTTAACATTTTTAATATTGTAGAAAAAGGTACTTACGTATTAGCGTCAAAGCAGGTTAAAGAGGCGGGTCTCGTTCAGAGATCTGGATCATGGATGACGCATTTCTATTGGTCAATCACTATCAGAGATATCATCTATTGTGTTTATAGTAGCCATCTTGTTCCCTTTGTCTTTTTAACGCAATTCATTTGTGCTTTATTTACCCACGCAATTGTTGTTTTTTTTTTGTTACGCGATTTCAGTTTCTGTACGAGATAGCGACATCAGAATAGCTAGGATGAAAGCTACTTTTTCGAAGCGATGCCAAATTGTTTATCAGTCCACTATCTAGCGAAAAACCATCCTTGATCTATATTATCAACGAGCTGGATTGACTAGAGTTTAGATATAATCTTGAGCGAGCGGAAACGCATAGCAATTATGCTATTAATATAAGTGCTACGCGTTTTCGCTAGCTAAAGGTTATATCAAAACTCTAGTTAACCTAAATCGTTGATAATCCCGTCGCCATATTGGCGAAATCTGATTTGACTCTTTGATCCAGATCTCTGACACGGTGTAGATCCAGTTCTCTAAGACCCGGCTCTTTAACCTGCTTTGACGCTAATACGTAAGTACCTAGAAAAATATTTTTTATAAATGTAATAGAGTTTTAGTTGGCTATCTACTCCCCCCCCCCAAATATTTTTTTATATACGCCCATGTAAGAAGATGCTGGATCAAAAAAAAAAAAATTCCTGAAATGAAATCCTTAATTCTGCATTAGCATTGAAAGGACGACAAAACTTTTTCGGCCGGGTGCTAATGTCCCTTGAAGTCCAGAAGCCGAAACAAAAAGACATCTCAATAGTTGACAACGTTCCAAAGATTAAATCTTTTCTACGTAATCTCCAATCAACATCTGCTAAGAAAGGAAGTAAGAGTTGTTTACATCTGTCCGCCTCCAATGGAATATTCCAGCCATATCCCACAAGCTTTTAATACAAACCAGAAACACTCCCATCTGATCGAATCGTAGAGGCGCCCAACGGGCAAAAAAATTAGGTGTAGATAGCCGTCAGGGAATAGCTGGGATTCGGCTAAGAAAACATCAATACGATTTTTGTAAAAATCTGCATTAAGGACGTATCGGCTACTCTTTGGAAGCCTTCGTCAGCTAAAAGATAAAACACAAATGCAGAATTCATAAAGAAATATGGTAGATCTAAAAATACTAATAACTTATAAGAACATTTTTTTGTTATCACAAATAAGTAACAGAACACTAAGCAGGCGAGTAAACGTTTTTTTTTCTTTCTTTAGTTCAGAGTAGAGATGTGCGATCTGAATCGATCATTTTAATACGATATATCGATCTCCGAAGGCCGACATTTTCAAAGAATCGATCTCCAAGGGCCGATCGTGTAAAAAAACAATCTCTAACGGCCAATTTTTTATTAAATCGATCTTCAAGGGCCGATCTTTTAAAGAATCGATCTATCTAGAATACCGTAAAATGTTGTGTTTATTCAATATTCAAATACTAAATCTCACCTCTTGTTACTCAATCTCATTTCTATTATTTAATGGAAGAAATAAATTGCAGAACAGTGTCCTACCTCCATTAACAGACTATTAATACAACAATACCATTATACAACGACTCAATACCTTCCATTTCTCAAACTAGAGGGGAAAAGGTAATATGTAAAATAAAAATGTGGTTTCTAATTGTGCTCTTAATTTAGATAACTATTTTTCTCTATTATTATTATTTTATTCTATCTTTTTTCATTTGATGAACATATATATGTAATAATACCTATATAGGCGCTAATGGCCTAGACGTCGAAGCGCCGTAAAAAATAAATATATATATATATATATATATATATATATATATATATTAATATATATATATTAATATATATATATATATATATATATACAGGGTGTCCCGTAAATGTCTAGTCATATTGTGAGGGGTCATAAAGGACCCTTAGAGGAACAAAAAATGTTCTATGACGATTTCCCGAATTCTCGCCCATAAGGGAGAAAACGTCGTTTTATTGTTTTTTCGAGACAAACGTACTTTTTAGAAGAATAATCGTTGTAGCTCCGTCCCAGGTGGTACTACTAAAAAGTCCGTCACGCAGGAGCTGCATAACTAAGCACTTTCCTCAGAATTTGGGTAGTGTAGATTGCTTTCCAGAACAATTTGCTTAAAATATCCTCCATAAATAAAATAAAAACATGAATAGTTCTCTTTTAAATTTGTAATGAGTAACTGATCAATTAATAATTTGCTTCCAGAGTTATGTTTACACATGGTACCTATTACACTACGTAATAAATACAAAAAACCTCATATTATCGTATTTTGATCTAACGCAGGAACAGGATACAGTCACTCTAGCGCTCCTTGCGGCGGCTTTGTGAACCTACGTCTGCCGGCTTTTCTATTCAAATATATTACAAATTAAACCCCCGCTTTCCGATTGACCGATTCAGCTCATTTTTACAACACTTCTTTCTCATGAGTTACCCACGACGTATACAGCGTTTTGTTACAATACAGCAGAAATTACGACCGGTATGAGTATATTAGGAATTTGGGTCCGGAGTAAACCCCCCCTTCTAATGAACCGATTTAGTTTATTTTTACAACACATATTTACCTGTAGATTACCACTACGAATACCGAGTTTCGTCGAAATATACCAAAAATCACGGCTGGTAGTGGCGAATTGGTATTGTGGGTCCGGAGTAAACCCCCCCTCCTAATGGACCGATTTAGTTTATTTTTACAACAGTTATTTACCTGTGGATTACCACTACGAATACCGAGTTTCATCGAAATATACCAAAAATCACGGCTGGTAGTGGCGAATTGGTATTGTGGGTCCGGAGTAAACCCCCCCTTCTAATGAACCGATTTAGTTCATTTTTATATCTCACTTTTCTCTCTATATTAACACTACGAATACCAAGTTTCGTTGAAATATAACAAATATTACGGCTGACATAGTCAAATAAGTGTTTTGGGTTCGGGGTAAACCCCCCCTTCCGGTGGACCGACTTTGGTGGTTAACGAACTCGTTCAATCGTTTGCTAATTGAATGCTATATACCAAGTTTCGTGACGAAAAAACAAAAACTCTGGCCGCTATCGTGTTAACAGACACATATATATATATGCATATATATATATATATATATATAGATATATATAAATTTTAACGGGGGTCATTTTCGGTGTCTACTAGGTAGGATCGATAAAGATTTGAAGAAATTTTTCAAAAATTCCGTCATGAGTCCAACCTCAATAGCTACTTTCCTTCGGAGGAAAGTGCTAAAAGGGTGTGAAACCAATCGAAAGCTGAGTAAATTTACTATATGACTAGTTGAGAGTAAACGTAAAAATGAATGAATGTAAGTATGTATATCTTACCAAAAGAAGGCAATTCTAAATTTCCTGACATTTTATTGATATTTCTTTCCAGCGTTACTCCTCAATAAGCAGGATCTGAGATTTCCGGGTTTCAGAAAAACTTCCTCATTTAACCAGCTTTCCATTCATGTATCACAACCCTGTGTTATTGAAGTATTTGAACGGTTTAAGTACAAAAGTTTTTAAAAAAACATGGATCTGTGAAAAGAAAATTATATTTTTTTCTTCAGTTTATTCAAAAAGCTGAAGGGAAATATTTATTTTTATAAATGTTTACATAAATATTAAGTAAATATTTACTTAAAACAATAAAAAAAAATTACTTCCACGAATATAAAAAAAAAATCCTAAAACAGTAAATAAATAAAATACACATTTATTTTGAATTTGTTAATTCAGGTAACTACTACAGGGTCCAGGAGGCGGCCATTAAGAAACCCCAACCATACATTAACCTCAAAAATTATTATTTTTACCTAGATCACGCATTTGAACACATTTTTACAGGTACTTATATTTAGAAAACAAATGCTTTACCTTAAATTAATACTGATGGCTACGCTTGTGAAACTCACTGGGATTCTGAGCCCATGCGTTTTCGTTGTGGTAATTAAAAATTCTATCCCTCATAAATAATATGTACATAGTCCTGTAAAAATGTGTTCAAATGCGTGATTTAGGTAAAAATAGTAATTTTTGAGGTTAATGTATGGTTGGGGTTCCTTAATGGCCGCCTCCTGGACCCAGTATTACTTACCGGAATTAATAAATTCAAAATAAATGTGTATTTTATTTATTTACTGTTTTAAGATTTTTTTTTATATCCGTGGAAGTAATTTTTGTTATTCTTTTAAGTAAATATTTACTTAATATTTATGTAAACATTTATAAAAAAAATATTTCCCTTCAGCTTTTTGAATAAATTGAAGAAACAAATATAATTTTCTCTTCACAGATCCATGTTTTTTTTAAAACTTTTGTACTTAAACCGTTCAAATACTTCAATAACACAGGGTTGTGACACATGAATGGAAAGCTGGTTAAATGAGGAAGTTTTTCTGAAACCCGGAAATCTCAGATCGTGTCCATTGAGGAGTAACGCTGGAAAGAAATATCAATAAAATGTCAGGAAATTTAGAATTGCCTTCTTTTTGTAAGATATACATACTTACATTCATTCATTTTTACGTTTACTCCCAACTAGTCTTATAGTAAATTTACTCAGCTTTCGATTGGTTTCACTCCCTTTCTAGTAGTACCACCTGGGACGGAGCTACAACGATTATGTTTCTAAAAACCACGTTTGTCTCGATAAAACAATAAAACGACGTTTTCTCCCTTATGGGCGAGAATTCGGGAAATCGTCATAGAACATTTTTTGTTCCCCTAAAGGTCCTCTATCACCCCTCTCAATATGACTAGACATTTACGGGACACCCTGTATATATATATATATATATATATATATATATATATATATATATATATATATATTACCCCCATCAAGGGGAGGCCTGCATGAGAAACATGTATTTGTAAATATTGTAAATAGTAATTTAAAAGAAATAATTAAAATTTTTTTTATTACTTTTTCATTTGGTTACTTTATTTTTGGAAATAGTTTTCTTTATTTGTATTGTTCCTCTTGTGCAATAAAGGCTTTATCTATTCATCTATATATATATATATATATATATATATATATTAATATGATGTAACAGTAGTGGAGCGCCTAAAAACGCTAGCCAGTGGTCTAAAGGCGGATGATATTTAATGTTGAACAAGGTTGCCGCATCTAAACATAGTTAGATAATGCATGAATTCTACCCTGGCTATAAAAGGGTAGTAACCATGTGCGTGCATAAGGAGGGGGCTGCAGCCCCTCCCCTCCCCCGAAATTTTGATTTAGTCGGTAAAAATGTGTAATAAAAACCTCAAACGTAATTTAATTAAAATCACTTAGTTCAGAAAAAAAAATGTATTTCGTTTAGAGCCTTCTGCTCAAATTCAGGAACATAAATATGCTTTAGGTGCACCCGACAAAGCTATGTAAAGTGCTGTATAATATATAGTCTTCTATTTCGTACATGGCCACCGCGCATGCGCGAACGCCAGGGGACACTTTTTCGTGACACATACAGTCTTCTTTTTCGTACATGGCCACTGCACATCCGCGAACGCGACTGCGCATGCGCGAATGCCTGCGGACACTTTTTTGCAACGGTTTTTCCAGTTTAGTCACCGCTAAAGCATATTTATGATACATTTTTTTTGTGTAATGGCGTTTTAATTGAGTAACTATTCTATTCTGCTAGTATTCCATACCCCCAAAGCCTCCGGTGCTCCTAGCCCCCCCCCCCCCCCAAAAAAAAAATTATTTCCTATAAACGCTCCTGGTAGTAACATGTAGATAACTTGTTATTTTTAAGTGGACGTTGAAATTTAAATAATTATATTGAACAAATATAATACTTGATGCATTTAGTATTCCGTTTATCTGTCTCCATTCATATGGCTTTGGGAATTCCTTGGACCTAAAGCCTGAAGTTGATTTGCTTCTCCATTATAATAAAATATGCAAATCTAATAGAACCCCCCCCCCCTCTCAGGTCTAGATTAGGCAGGTTGGTGGCGCCAGGAGATTAGATACACAAACTCTTCCCAATAAGGAGAGAAAGCATTCCACATGTTCTGTTGGTATAACACCAATTTACGAACGCTCCTCGACTCTGGTTCAAAAAGTCCGATTCGCAAGAACTGCGTCATCTTAGCGCTGTTCCGTTCTTACCCCTAGTGACATTTGTAAAGCAATAGAAACAGTTGTTGGTTGTTTCGATGTTTCGTAAACGGGTAGCAGGTTGTTAAGGCCTTTTCCAGGTAACGCAACAGAGAATAGAGATTGGTTGATTTTCTATGAGTCTTTAGTGAACTGGTAGCGGGATAAAAAATAATAAAACTTGATAAAATAAAAGTTTACTATAATGATTCGAAATAAAATAAAATAACACTCTGCGGATGAAATAAAAATAAGATAAAGATAAATGATAAAAAACAGGTAAAAAAAATAAAATTTTCTTCGCGGTAATAATAAAGAATGAATAAATAATGTCTGATAAAGAACCATGGGCGTAAATAAGGGGGGGCTGAGGGGCTGCAGCCCCCCCCCCCAAAATTTTGATTTCATCGGTAAAAATTTCATAAAACCCTTAAAAATAAATTAAATAAGATCATTTAGTTCATAAAACATATTCTATTTTGGGTGTAATAGCGTTTAAGTTGGCTAAAACTCTTCCAAGATCTAAATTGTTAGTATTCCATACACCGGAAATGGTCTCAGCCCCCCCCCCCCCCCGAAATTTTCCCAGCCCCCTCCGAAATTATTTTCTATATACGCCCATGTAAAGAACTTTAAACACCACGAGAGCACATGCATAGGTAGACGCCAGGTCTTGTAACGCAGGGCTGCTTTGCAGTGTACCCCCTGTAAAATTATTTACCCTGTCTATTATTTTTATATTTTGGCAACACTGACGCTGGGCTTGTAAAGTTTGATAACTGGAGGAGGTTATACTGGCCAGGTTAGTGTTTACGTCTCGCTAGCTACCACAAGTCAATAGAAACCTCATTTCACTCTTCACTTCTTTCCAATAAAACAACCAATTAAAAAGTGAGGTAAATAGAAACATCAGAAGTACAGTAGTAAAAAATATTCACATGGCATTCCGCTGGAAAATATCTTTTTTCTAATAACGAAATATTGTTTATAATTTTACGTATCGCGTTTTATTGCCAAATAATAATAATAAGCAATAAAAAAACTAAGGGTAACAGACAAAAAGAACAGTTTAAATAAGAAAAACCAACTACTTCAAAGTTTTAAGGGCTTATTTCTCAAAATGTGACTGTCCCATCGAAAATTCCCTCAGAAAATTTTTTGTAGAGAATTTAGTAAGCTTTTGAATAGTTTCCATCCACTTACAACGATTTCCCAACCGTTTTAGAGATATTAAGGAAAATATGCTGAGTTCCCAAAACTTTTCATTTCTGTTAGTAAAATATTTTATTCTAACTCTTCCCTAACTCCAAATGTAACCAAAATTTCAACATATTAGTTCTGATGAAATTTGAACATGCAGAAAATGTTTCAACTGAATCCCATGATTCTAAGTACCCAAACAAAAAATTTTATTCAACAACTATTTTTTCCAATTTTCTCAGAAACGGTTAAAAGTATCGCCTTAAAAATAATTTCATTCGTGATCCTTAAATTTTCCTTCTCTTTAAGAAATTTTTATTTTTAATGACGCTTCTATTCCTTTATTAATAGCACTAGGTACATTTTTTTTATATTGTAATTTCTTCAGGTTGAATGCTGCATTTATATATTAAAGGTGTTCGCGTGATGAGAACTCCATTGATGCGGCAGCCTTGTTTCAATATTAAATAGTCGCCATCACGCTATGGAGCAGCTTTTCTAGGAGTTCCGGCACGATTATTTTTTTTACCTTTCCTTGTTCGGTGCCTCTGAGACCGAATCAATTAGACGCGAGCGTTTTTGTATTTCATGCTAGTAGGATAAGGACGGAATATTCCATGAAAGCAGTTCTCAGATGTAAACAACTCATTGTTACCTGTGTTTTGCGCATAAAAGCATAGGTGAAAATGAAATTTAAGAAATTTTTTTGTACAATAAAACTTATTTCACTAAAAATATATGTTGTATAAAAAAAAAAAAAAAAAATAATCATTTTTGTTTAATACATTTTTTACACAGGCATATCTGTGTGGGCTACCTTCTGTCAGTAAGTCGTAGGGTATGATCAGGGTTTAATTGTCATATCTAGCAAACAAATTTGTGTGTAGTTCTTGTAATCACATATGCATATTATAATCTACATATATAAAAAGTCCGACTCGCAGGAACTGCATCATCTTAGCGCGGTTCCGTTCTTATCTCTAGACTCATTTAAAATGAATAAAATAGAAGATGTTATTATTTTGGGTCCACATTTCTAGAAAGCATGAAGATTAGATAGTTAGCCGTCGAGGTGATAAGTAAAGATGGAATGGTTGGGATTCGGCTAAATAAACCTCAATACGATTTTTGTTAAAAAATCTATTATTTAGGACGTTTTGGCTAGTCAGTGGTAGCCTTCGTCAGCAATGAAAGTACCGGGAGGTAGAGGAGGACCAAAGTTGACAGTTCCATCTTTACTCTCAAGAAAGGTGTTATTTACGATCTTACCTGGGTGGGTCCCCGCCCTAGGAAGGACCCCGCTAGGCATTAGAAAAGCTATATTATCTTGGAAATCCATATCTCTAAGATTAAATTGTTTTTCTTAGTTTTCTTAACCTGATTTGTTATCAAATACATTATCCAACTATAAGCAGTTAAAAAATACCAAGGAATAAAAACAGACAAAAAGAACAGTTCGAATAAGGGAAATCAATTACTTTAAAGTTTTAAGCACTTATTTCTCTGATTGACATCGTGTAATCAAAACTTTCAGCAGAACCTTTTTTGTAGAGCATTTAGTAAGCTTTTTAATGGTATTCTTCCGTTTCCCAAGATACTCAACCTTTTTCGAGATATTAAGGAAAGTACACAAAGTTACCAAAACTTTTTATTTCTGTTAATAAAATATTTTATTCTAACCCTTCCTTTACTCTAAACGTAACAAAAATTTCAACATATTAGTGTTGATGAAACTCCAACATGCAGAAAATGTTTCAACTGTATCCCATAATTCTAAGTACCAAAATCAAAGACAAAGAACCCTCCCTAGGAAGGACGCTAGGCAGTTGAAAAGCTATATATCTTGGAAATCCATATCTCTAACATTGAATTGTTTTTCTTATTTTTCTTAACCTGTTTTATTTTCAAATACATTATCCAACAATAAGCAATTAAAAAATAACAAGGAATAAAAAACAGACAAAAACAACAGTTCGAATAAGCGAAATCAATTACTTTAAAGTTTTAAGCTCTTATTTCTCCGATTGACATCGCCTAATCAAAACTTTCATTAGAACCTTTTTTTTAGAGCATTTAATAAGCTTTCTAATGGTATTCTTCCGTTTACCAAGATTCTCAACCTTTTTCGAGATATATAGGAAAGTAAACAAAGTTACTAAAACTTTTTATGTCTGTTAATAAAATATTTTATTCTAACCCTTCCTTAACTCCAAACGTAACCAAAATTTCAACATATTAGTTTTGATGAAAGTAGAACATGCAGAAAATGTTTCAACTGAATCCCATGATTCTAAGTACCCAAACCAAAAACGGTATTCAAAAAATATTTTTCCAATTTTCTCGAAAACGGTTAAAGCTATCGCCTTGAAAATGGTTTCATTCGTTTTCCTAGCCCAGGAATCATATAAAACGAGTACTTAGAAGCTTATGAACTCAAAAACGTAAGCGTTACGATTTTTTTTGCGCGAATTTCGCCCCAAACGCCATCTTCCAGTAGGCGGATTTTGCTGGTTAACGAACTTGACCTTTCAAATTGGACGAAGGATTTTTGTACCAAATTTCATCAAAATCGGACCATTCGTCTTCTATCTAGAGAGCGAACAGACAAATATATATATATATATATATATATATATATATATATATATATATATATATAAATAAATATATACATATATATATATATAAATAAATATATACATATATATATATATATATATATATATATATATATATATATATACAAATTTGAACCACCGTTATTTTCGGTCTCTAGGGGTTCTGAAACGCGAAATTTTCTTGTCGGCACTTCCGGATTGTTTCATTGTATCAACCCTATAAGCGGGGTTCCTCCCTATGGGGGAGGGAGGAACCGCGCTAAAATCACATTATACAAATCTAAACCGTTTGACCGATTTTGACCAAACTTGGTACACAGGTAGGTCTGGATACGGGAAATCTCCTAGACTAGGTCAAAATAGTCAAATTTCAAAATTTGGTCAAATGGTCAAAAGTTTTGTTCAAGAAAAATTGGCTACACATCCATTTCCATTCGGATTCTGACGGCCATTTTGAATCGACAGCCATTTTGAATAATGTCTCAAATTTATTTGTTGATGTTCTTGATAATTAGAATAACTCGAACTTATTGATGACTTTACATCATTATATAATCATGTAATGCAGTTTATTTAAATTTTATATCAACAGTCACTGTCCAACTAAGGAGCGCTGGCCTTTCTTTGATAAGAGCTACCTTACTCGCAGGTGTTGCAGGTGCTTGCCTCTGTCGGCTGTAATATGAAATGCTGTGGTGCTGGCCTCTGTTGGCTGTTTCACGACACAGCCCTAGACAGATATAAACAAATTCACACCGTTTGACCGATTTTGAGGTAACTGGGTATACAGATAGATCTTGATACGGGGAGAGTCATAGGCAGAAAGTAGGTGCAGCGTGGCACGCCGGGGAACACCTAGTACCTACTTATATAAATTTGTTAATTTAATATTTGATTTTTTTAATTATACGACACCTCTTCACACACTAGAACGTCGAATTGCACGTTTGTCAGTATATTTTATTATTTTTTTTACGTTTGGCTAATTTTTATTGCGCGATTTTACAATATTTGCTGCACGAAATCCGTCCTTTACCCATAACAAATGTATCTTGAATGAGGGGTGTACTTAAGAAATAATTTCGGGAGGGCTGGGACCAACGGGGGATTTGGAGGTATGGAATAACCCTAAGATGGAGTGGGCTCTGGAAAATTTCAAATATTTTAGTGTAAAATGGTTAGTTTTGAGGTCCTCTGACATCTAGTAAACCAGGAAAAATGTTGAGCTCATATTTCGTTTTTATAGAGTTCCCCCCCCCCCACGAAATGTTCTTACCAAAATGGAAAAATGAACTTATAACGTTTTATTTTTTATTGCTATACTCTAAATAATT
The DNA here is from genome assembly GCA_946811695.1 of Gonocerus acuteangulatus. Taxonomy (NCBI): domain Eukaryota; kingdom Metazoa; phylum Arthropoda; class Insecta; order Hemiptera; family Coreidae; genus Gonocerus; species Gonocerus acuteangulatus. The sequence goes on from OX328130.1 coordinate 18,924,646, forward strand.
TGTCATCTTTTATCCATTTCCATGATTTCCAAAATCTTTGTGCTACAATTTGTATTACATGGAATAGTTTTATATATTACTATACACACACACTCAACACTTCTCATCTCACTCGAAGCCATCCCTACAATCGCATTGCCGTTCAAAGCTTACAATTTGGAACTTAGAATTGTTAGCCAACTAAAACGCTATTATACCCCCCCCCCCCCCATAAATTATTTTTTCTAGACTAAGTGATCTTATTTAATTTATTTTTGATGGTTTTTTGACATATTCTTACCGATTAAATTAAAAATTCGGGGGGGGGGGGGAGCACCCCTTATTTGCGCCCATACCCCGCGCCACAATACTTATGTATACCTAATGTACCTGGAAGACTCTTAACGCAAAGTCGCACGGTTTTGTTGATGTTAACGAACATGGCTTTTCGTTTATCAATGTATTTTGGTGCAAAGTATCATCAAAATCAGATGTAGTTGATGTAACCCAAACAGACACATATATACTATTGAACTAAAGTTTTTTCGTAACCTATGAGTCAACATTTCTCCTTTAGCCCTTATGGATTACAACAACGACAGGACGACTAAGGGGGCACCTACATTGGACCCGATGCGACCCGATCCGATAGCCACCGGCTGTCGGAAGAAAAACAAACACATGCATCTCAATAGAGGTGCCTACATTCGTCCCGATCCGATCCGATGTCCAACGATTCTCGGCCTTTCAAACTTGTTTGTTTCTAGACCAATTTAGGACCGACGAAGGAAAATGGCGCCAACCCACATATTGTGTTTCAAAAAGGTCTACAGCTTCTACATCTTAACCGATTTCAATGCATTTTTTTTATTTATTTATTTTTTTTTTAAATAAAAGCTAGGTAATTCAATTTAGAACAACTTTGTCAATTCAAATTTTTGTTCTTTGTTTCCCTTGTTTATCAAATTACGTGGAAAGATGTTTAAAACCATACAAGGTCTATAACCTTCCAATGCTTATAACCTGCTAGCTACCGTTCTCATAAATAATTTTAAAATATTAATACTACTAAGGGTTCTTATTATTATTAAATTTTAACGTCCATTTAATATTAACTACGAGTTTTATGACGGGTTATCTATAGGTTACCACCCTTTTCTATCCAGGATAGGGCTTTTCTTTTTTCTAAAGAAAAGCCACCACCCCTAGCGAGAATCGAACCCACGACCCTTTTGGCACGGAGTGTTAAGTGCTCACGGCCACCGGGCCTCCACTAATGGTTCTTTTCAAGAGCAGCCTTAAGCGGGGTTATCTGTAAGTAGGGAGGAATTATGCAAAAAACGTTAATATAATTAAAAAATGATTGTCATTTCTAAGTTAGAAATTCTAACCTGCCTGGGAAAGCGAAGAACTTTTCAAGCAACTCGGAACACTTACCTTTGCAAACTAACCGAGGAAAGGAATTGAAAGGACACTTTCTCATAAAGCATCGCTCTGCCTGTCACTGGCTTACTTCTCAAAGGGTAACATCCTGATACTATTCCATGGTCAGTAGTTTGGTTCGCCCATCTCAAGGGCTTTTACAGACACTGCAGGATGTACCACTAGCGTATATAGAAAATAATTTCGGGGGGGGGGCTGGTAGCACCTAGGCATTTGGGGTGTAGGGAAAATTTAAGTGGGTTTTAAGGTCCTCTGGACAACTAGTAACAAATGTAGAAGCCAGAGTAAATGTAGAAGCCATTTTTCGTTATTATAGGCTTTTTTTACATGAAATGTTATCAACAAAACAAAATTTCGGGGGGGGGGGCTGCAGCCCCCTTATATACGCCCATAGGGTGTCCCGCATTCAGATGTCATAACTTCTTTCACGCTAAAGCACATTTATTGGTTTTGACTTAGAAATCTGATAAAATTAGATTCAAATAGATTTTTTTCCCTAAAGTCTCGGACACACAGGCGTGATCTGTATCGCGGCGGGCAGCGATATTTGATCAAGGCTGCAGTTGACCTACCTGTATTGTACAGTATAGCATCAGCCTGGACAAAGAAAGGATCGTAGCGAGCTAGCGTTTATCGCTTTTCCGGGCGATACAGTTGTGCAATATTAGAGATTTGTCGCGCAATTAGTTTAGTAAAGAAACTGATAATTCTTCGTTAATAATAATGGACGTTAAAATTTAAATAACAGACTCAGGCAACAAGTTTCATTCCACAAATGTCAGAGGGGATTTATTAAAGGGTTACCAGGAGCTCACATTAACGCACGGATCATCGACGGTGTATTGAAAACCTGTAAAAGTAGAAAAGATGATTATGTCTTTACATTTTTAGACGTTACTGGAACATTTGACAACATAGGCCATGCGCACATTGTGAAAAAATTGGAAGGCAGAGGAGTATCTCGTGACCTTAAAAATATTACCAACTCCTTACTTTCTTACAACAAAATTCAAATTCAAGTCGATCTAAACAAAACAAGCTTCATTGATGTGAAACGAGGAGTTCCCCAAGGAGGCCCATTGTCGCCTACACTCTTTATTTCAGCCATAGACCGTCTTTACAGAGAAATTTGCTAAACGCTTTGGTTATGAAGTTAACAAAAATATTGATAGGGTCATCCTTACCGGATTCGCTGATGATTAAGCAGTTGCAGAATGGAATAAGAAATCAGCTGAAAGAGTAATTGACATTATTATTCGGACCTTTAAAAAAATCGGAATGTGTATCAATCCAACAAGTACAGCAATAGTCGTTGAAAATGGCCCCCATAATAAAGTTATTTCCTATATAATCTCCTCCTTCACGTAGGTTTCTGGAAGGAGACCAAGTTTCTAAACGCTTCAGCTTTTGTGCATGAAATTTTCTGTCTACCTTCTGTCATATATTTTTAATAGACATGTATATATACACATGTAAGTGTGTATTTGTAAAGTACATACTTTGGGCTGAGCCAATTCCTTTTAAACGGTAAATGGCCATTATGGTGAAACCACTGTATTATAAACACGCCCTTGTCCAGAAGGAGTACAATTAAATAATAATGGCAAAACTTGAAAGGGTTAAACAAAAATAACACGGGAAGAAATATATTCTGATGAACTTAAAGCAACCTAAAGTTTTTATAAAATGCCATTTTATGATTGAGGAATTAAACATTCTGCAATTTAATCAAGAGTAATGTACATTATTTTTTTCCCAAGGCCAGGGCAAAATTGGTTATATTCGTAAAGGAATACGATATTGAGTAAGCGTTGGGATTTACCAAAATATTGTTTCTAAGAGTTGAAGGATTCTGAGCCAGTACTCGGAGAGTGGGCGAAGGAGACGAAGCTGTAAGACCACAATACCAATGCGGTTATCCACTTAAACCATACCAGTGGCGCCTTCTAGAATTGGCTGGGTTTTTATTATTTTTTTTTTTTTTAATAATTCCCAGACATCCTATTATCATTCCAGAGCTTTCTTCGGCTAACCACAGCTACATATTGCATTCAATATTTGAACGCTGTCGGAAGTGACTTCTAATCAGGATACCAACAGCGAGCAAATGCAACCAACCAAACTCAAATATGAGTTTTAGCGCGGTTCCTCCCTCCCCCATAGAACCCCGCTTATAAGGTTGGTCTCATGACGCAATCCAGAAGTGCCGACTAGAAAATTTTGCGTTTCAGAACCCCTAGAGACCGAAAATGATGGTGGTTCAAATTTGTATATATATATATATATATATATATATATATATATATATATATATATGTATATATATATATATATATATATATATATGTATATATATATATATATATATATATATACATATATATATGTATATATATTTTTAGATGGAACGGCATTTTTCTCCAGCGGTTGTACTCCTCCTCACTTCTTCCCGGAATATTTCGATGGATTCATCTCCATCTTCTTCAGCCAGGTACTTGAGGAGGAGGAGTACAACCGCTGGAGAAAAATGCCGTACCATCTAAAAATACTATCCCAGCGACGAAAAATAACATCAAACATGTATATATATATATATATATATATATATATATATATATATATATATATAAGTACACACACATATATATATATATATATATATATATTTGTCTGTTCGCTCTCTAGGTCGAAGACGAATGGTCCGATTTTGATGAAATTTGGTACCAACATCCGTCGTCCAATTTGAAAGAGCAAGTTCGTTAACCAGCAAAATCCGTCCACTAGAAGATGGCGTTTGGGGTGAAATTCGCGCAAAATAAATCGTAACGCTTACGTTTTTGAGTTCATAAGCTTGTAAGTATTCGTTTTGTAGGCTTCTTGGGCTAGGAAAACGAATGAAACCATTTTCAAGACGATAGCTTTAACCGTTTTCAAGAAAATTGGAAAAATAGTTTTTGAATACCATTTTTGGTTTGGGTGCTTAGAATCATGGGATTCAGTTGAAACATTTTCTGCATGTTCTACATTCATTAAAACTAATATGTTGAAATTTTTGTTACGTTTGGAGTTAAGGAAGGGTTAGAATAAAATATTTTATTAACAGACATAAAAAGTTTTGGTTACTTTGTATACTTTCGTTAATATCTCGAAAAAGGTTGAGAATCTTGGCAAACGGATTATTACCATTAGAAAGCTTACTAAATGCTCTACAAAAATGGTTCTGATGAAAGTTTTGATTAGGCGAAGTCAATCGGAGAAATAAGTGCTTAAAACTTTAAAGTAATTGATTTCGTTTATTCGAACGGTTCTTTTTGTCTGTTTTATTCCTTGTTATTTTTTAATTGCTTATAGTTGGATAATGTATTTGACAATAAAACTGGTTAAGTAAAATAACAAAAACAATTTATTGTTAGAAATATAGATTTCCAAGACCATGTAACTAGCGGGACCGTTTCTAGTGTTAGCCGACCCCTTCCAGGTAAGATCGTAAATCAAGACCTTTCAAGACTGGTGGAACCAAAATAATAACTGATTCTATTTTCATCTTTCCAAATTAGACTAGGGAGAAGAACGGAACCGCGCTAAGATGATGCAGTTCCTGCGAGTCGGACTTTTCTACAACAGTTTCGATCGCACATTCAAGGTCAGCCGCAGAAATGAGATTTCTCAGTAAGATTGAGTGGAAAACAAGAATCTGCAACACCACAATTAGATCGAACGTCAATTTTAAAGCTACTATTTATATACAGGCTGGTCCCGAAGGAAATCGCCATACTTGAGGGGTGTGTACTCCGACTAAAGTGTAGTTGAATGCAACCAAGGAGAACTTTTTATTTGCATTATTTCCCTAGATATAGGTGATTCCGTGTTTGTTTTTTTTTTGTTTTTCGAAAAGCTAGTGGCTATTTGTCGTTCACGCCATAGAAATAGTTTAATTTTGATGACATTTTCAAAATCTTCATAAAATTTCCTATAAGATCTCACGTACCTTGTGCATGGCCGCCACATGGGGGGGGGGGGGACAACCGGGTACAGTTGTCCAGGGCCCGGGCGCCGTGGGGGCCCGGCTAATTGGAAAAAATGTATAGGTTATGAGCTTGTAAAAAGAATGGGGTTTAGAAATATAGACGGGCGTAGCCTATATTTATTGGAATGTGATCTATATTTTTTTTTTAATGAAATAAACGACAAAACAAGTGCAGTCCCAGAATATTATATTATTTGCTGCACCGATTGTCAACTTTTATTCTTATTTCGCTCAAAATTCAAGATGAAAATAATTTTAAAATGTCAAAAGTCCTATAGCAAAGTACTAAAATTTTCAGTCTGCCTCTGAGAAGTGGGGGCCCTGCTCTGAGAAGAGGGGGCCCGTGATCTGGTCCCGGGCCCGGCTCTGAGATGTGGCGGCCCTGACCTTGGACAACAATTTCTGAAGCCAAATTCACAGCAGCCACGCAAACAAATAACTTATCACGAAATGAAGGTTTTTATTTTTAATATTAATGTTACACAACACTGCTATGATGTTCTCAGTTCAGTAATCAATTGAGTTGATTTCCATTTTAACATGATTTAATTTCAAAATATTCAAACAACATAGCAGTTAGAAATAAATATTAAGACTAATATACTTTTTCTTTACGAGAAAAATGTTTCCCTCAGGCGGTAAAAAGGCTGAAATCATGAAACTAACTGTCGAATTTCTTCTCGAGAAAGGCTGTTGTATTGACCGAGAAAGCGAGGTTGATGGACTTATAAATATTCATTGCTTTTGTCGCCACAAGGAAATTAATCTTGGGAATTTCGCCTACAATCTAGCCATTGAGAAAAATATAAAAAGAAAATGGATTTGTCTTCTTGGAATTGTTTACAAACATTTACACAGGAACTAGACAATTTGTAACAATGAATGACGTCAGTGGTCGTAAGAATATTTATTGTTTTATTAATTAAAATTTGTAGACCCGATGGCCGTAAGTGTTAAGGCGCGAGTACTTAACATTCCGAGCCAAAAGCGTCGTGGGTTCGATTCCCACTATGGGGTGGTGGCTTTCCTTAAGAAAAAAGAAAAGGCATCCGTTCTAAAGAAAGACCTATTCAACAGAACATTGGTTGAAAATATTGATTCTAATTTTACGTATTCTGTTTTATTGTCGCATACTCTTTTGTTCTATAATCAATAAAAAAAAAAAAAAATACAAGCGATAAAAAACTAAGGGTAACAGAAAAAGTCCGATTCGCAGGAACTGCGTCATCTTAGCGCGGTTCCGTTCTTATCTCTAGTGTTTATGAAGGCATAGAATAGAAACAGTTATTACTTTGTTTAGATCAATAGCGAAACACCTATCCAAATGAAATCTCAAACAAACCAGTCTTGAAAGGTCTTGATTTACAATCTTACCTGTATGGGTCAGCTATCCCATGAGTCGGGCAGAAAGGCCTCCGCTCAGAGGCATTTGGAAAGCCTTGGGATCTCTCTCTTTGAACGCTACATTTTTAACAATAAATTGATCTTCTTATTTTACTTAATCTGTTTTATTGTCAAATACATTATCTGACTATAAGCAATTTAAAAATAACAAGGAATAAAACAGACAAAAAGTACAGTTCGAATAAGCGAAATCAATTACTTTAAAGTTTTAAGCACTTATTTCTCCGATTGACATTGCCTAATCAAAACTTTCATCAGAACCATTTTTGTAGAGCATTTAGTGAGCTTTCTAATGGTCATCTTCCGTTCCCCAAGATTCTCAACCTTTTTTCGAGATATTAAGGAAAGTACACAAAGTTACCAAAACTTTTTATGTCTGTTAATAAAATATTTTTTTCTAACCCTTCCTAAACTCCAAACGTAACAAAAATTTCAACATATTAGTTTTAATGAAAGTAGAACATGCAGAAAATGTTTCAAATGAATCCCATGATTCTAAGTACCCAAACCAAAAACGGTAGTCAAAAACTATTTTTCCGATTTTCTCCAAAACGGTTAAAGCTATCGCCTTGAAAATGGTTTCATTCGTTTTCCTAGCCCAAGAAGCCTATAAAAAGAGTACTTACAAGCTTATGAACTCAAAAACGTAAGCGCTACGATTTTTTCTGCGCGAATTTCGCCCCAAACGCCATCTTCCAGTGGGCGGATTTTGCTGGTTAACGAACTTGACCTTTCAAATTGGACGACTGATTTTTTTACCAAATTTCATCAAAATTGGACCATCAGGGAAGCCAGAAATGAGCGAACAGACAAATATATATATATATATATATATATATATATATATATATATAAATAAATATATACATATATATATATATATATATATATATATCCAAATTTGAACCACCGTTTTTTTCGGTCTCTAGGGGTTCTAAACGCGAAATTTTCTTGTCGGCACTTCCGGATTGTTTCATTGTATCAACCTTATAAGCGGGGTTCCTCCCTATGGGGGAGGGAGGAACCGCGCTAAAAAAACAAAACACGTTCAAATAAGATAAACCAACTACTTCAAAGTTTTAAGGACTTATTTCTCAAAATATGACTGTCCCATCGAAAATTCCCTCAGAAGATTTTTTTTAGGACAATTTAGTAAGCTTTCGAATGATCACCTTTCAGTTACCACGATTTCCTACCAGTTTTCGAGATATTAAGGAAAATATAAGAAGTTCCCAAAACTTGTCATGTCTATTATTTAAATTGTTGTCACTTCCGGATTGTGTCATGAGGTCGACCTCATAAGCGTGGTTCCTCCCCTTGGGAGAAGGGAGCAACTGCGCTAAAAGCAGCCAGTAAAATTTTCATAGGACACCGTATGTCAGTGAAACCCGTGCCTAAAATTTGGATGATTTCGATTTCGTTCCGCAGAGGGTGTGTTTTATTAGTTTCTTTTCTAATATCCCCTAATTTTTCTATTAGGCTCAATGGCCGTGAGCGTTAAGGCGTGAAAACTGTGCCAAGGGGGTTCGATTCGATTCGCACTTGGGTGTGGCTTTCTTTCGAAAAAAGGGAATACATCACATGTATACTGGGTAAAAAGGTTGGTAACCCGTAGCTAACCCCTTCCCGAAAATATGTCATTAATAAAGGGACATTATTATTTAAATACTATAGTCAGAGTTGGGCAAACGTTAGCGCGCGCTAAAAGCTGATACCTCTCCGCTAATTTAGCGAAACTGTAGAAAGCCAGCGCTAATAATTAGCGGTTAGCGGCGGCAGTGCGCTAACCGCTAATCTATTTATGAAATATCGTAATTGCTAGTAGCTTAAGATATAGTTACAACATTTTGTCATCTCAAAGTTCACTTCCGGTCTGCTCTGAGCAACCTCTATCCTGTTCCACTTCCGCTTCAATCTACAGGATTTCCGATCACATGAATGTCAATTTCGGTTACTTCCGGTCAGTCATGCCTATCACTGGGTAACTCCTGTTCTATCTGGCTCACTTCCGGTCACTCACAGACACACAATGGCACACTCTGACACTCCTTAACCTATGTTACTTCCGGGCCTATATTCATCCCTGGGTCGTTTCCGGAAGTACCCCAGGGCCTCCCAGGCACTCATGATAGACCGGAGGTGAACCGGCAGTGACCGGAAGTGGTCCGAAGTTGTCCAGATTCATCCGGAAACAGTCCAGGAGTAATTTTGGTGACCCGGAAGCCATTTTGAAAACCCGGAAGTGAAACCGGAAGTGACCAAAAGTTGTTCCAAGTTCATAAAATGGCTTCCGGGTCACCAAAATTACTCCTGGTCAGTTTCCGGACGAATCTGGACAACTTCGGTCCACTTCCGGTTGCTTACAATTACTTCCGGATCACTGCCGGTCTATCATGAGTGCCTGGAAGGCCCTGGGGTACTTCCGGAAACGACCCAGGGATGAATAGGGGACCGGAAGTAAGCCAGATCGAACAGGAGTTACCCAGTGATAGGCATGAGTCGACCGGAAGTAACCGAAATTGACATTGATGTGATCGTAAATCCTGTAGATTGAAGCGGAAGTGTAACACGAGTGAGGGTGCTCAGAGCAGACCGGAAGTGAACTTTGAGATGACAAAATGTTGTAACTATAGCTTAAGCTATTAGCAATTACCATATTTCATAAATAGATTAGGGGTTAGCGCACTGCCGCCGCTAACCGCTAATTATTAGCGCTGGCTTTCTACAGTTTCGCTAAATTAGCGGAGAGGTATCAGCTTTTAGCGCGCGCTAATGTTTGCCCAACTCTGACTATAGTTACAATAATTAGTATAACCTCTCAACACATGTATCATTATTTCTCTTAGGAAGGAAAATATTTTGATTGAGAAGAGATCGTTGACCGTTGGTGATGCAAAGGTAGAAATTGCCATTTATTTAATAAGAAAATGAGTTTTATTAGCACTTTCCTCCGAAGGAAAGTAGCTATTGAGGTTGCACTCATGACGGAATTTTTGAAAAATTTCTTCAAATCTTTATCGATCCTACCTAGTAGACACCGAAAATGACCCCCGTTAAAATTTATATATATATATATATATATATATATATATATATATATATATATATATGTATATGTGTCTGTTAACACGATAGCGGCCAGAGTTTTTGTTTTTTCCTCACGAAACTTGGTATATAGCATTCAATTAGCAAACGATTGAACGAGTTCGTTAACCACCAAAGTCGGTCCACCGGAAGGGGGGGTTTACCCCGAACCCAAAACACTAATTTGACTATGTCAGCCGTATTTGTTATATTTCAACGAAACTTGGTATTCGTAGTGGTAATATAGAGAGAAAAGTGAGATATAAAAATGAACTAAATCGGTTCATTAGAAGGGGGGGGGGTTTACTCCGGACCCACAATACCAATTCTCCACTACCAGCCGTGATTTTTGGTATATTTCAACGGAACTCGGTATTCGTAGTGGTAATCCACAGGTAAATAACTGTTGTAAAAATAAACTAAATCGGTTCATTAGGAGGGGGGGTTTACTCCGAACCCACAATACCAATTCGCCACTACCAGCCGTGATTTTTGGTATATTTAGACGAAACTCGGCATTCGTAGTGCTAATCTACAGGTAAATATGTGTTGTAAAAATAAATTAAATCGGTTCATTAGAAGGGGGGGTTTACTCTTGAACCAAATTCTTAATATACTCATACCGGTCGTAATTTCTGCTGTATTGTAACGAAACGCGGTATACGTCGTGGGTAACTCATGAGAAAGAAGTGTTGTAGAAATGAGCTGAATCGGTCAATCGGAAAGCGGGGGTTTAATTTGTAATATATTTCAATAGAAAAGCCCGTCAGACGTAGGTTCACAAAGCCGCCGCAAGGAGCGCTTTCTACCACTAGAGTGACTGTATCCTGTTCCTGCGCTAGATCAAAATACGATAATATGAGGTTTTTAGTATTTATTACGAAGTGAAATAGGTACCATGTGTAAACATAACTCTGGAAGCAAATTATTAATTGATCAGTTACTCATTACAAATTTAAAAGAGAACTATTCATGTTTTTATTTTATTTATGTAGGATATTTTAAGCAAATTGTTCTGGAAAGCAATCTACACTACCCAAATTCTGAGGAAAGTGCTTAGTTATGCAGCTCCTGCGTGACGGACTTTTATTATTTGCCAACCCTGAAAAATGTAAACAGGTTACATTCACTCTAAACCGGAGATCATGTCCTACAGTCTACCTCAAAACCACTACACTACCAGTATGCAGCGAGGTTCGATATCTAGGATTATACCTTGACAGCCGACTGACATGGAACCCTCACACGAGACTGAAAAGACAAGAACTGAACAAACGATACGGACTACTTAGACGACTCCTTGGACCTTCATCTAAATTATCAATACAGAACAAACTAACGATATACAAAACAATCATTCGGCCAATATGGACATACGGACTCGAACTCTGGGGATCTGCAAAACCATCCGACATCAACAGAATACAGGCATTCCAGTCAAAAGTCCTCCGTAAAATTGTAAATGCCCCCTTTTATGTATCCAACAAAACCCTACACAATGACCTCAACATCCCATTTGTCCTTGACCTCGCTAAAACCCGTTTCCAAACGTTCCACTCCAAATTGTCTCACCATCCTAATCCTGAAGGTCAATCCTTATCATCCCAATCCCATCCAGACAATCCCCCCAGGCGGCTCAAGAGACAGTGGCCTCGAGACAATTTACTTGCCTGATCTTTTTATGATCATTAAAATATTTACTGAGACACCTCTGGAAGTGCAAACAATGGTTGGCTTCTTCCAAATTTTGTATTTTTTATTTTTTTTTACTTTTGTCAGTTTTATCAACTTGTACATAATATCTGGATCAACATACTTGATCATTGTACTGTACAGATTTCAAATAAATAAAAAAAAAAAAAAAAAATTATTTGCCGACGTTTCGACTTGAAATTCAAGCCTTCATCAGGAGAACAAGGAGAACAGCCCCCCTCCACAAGATAATCCGTCCTAAAATTCTGAGTTAATTATAATGGACGTTAAAGATTGAAATAAATAAATAAAATAAATACTTTTTTGGGGGGAGACTTTGTTATTATCATTACGTCCTTATCAATGACCTCTTATCGGGTCAGCTACAGGAGGTACAATGACCCAGAGATAACCTAAGATTAACCTTGTAATCCGGACGTCAAACCTAATAGAACAACAAGAACAACCCATGGGCGTATATAGAAAATAATTTCGGAGGGGGCTGGGAAAATTTCGGGGGGGGGGGGCTGAGACCATTTCCGGTGTATGGAATACTAACAATTTAGATCTTGGAAGAGTTTTAGCCAACTTAAACGCTATTACACCCAAATTAGAATATGTTTTATGAACTAAATGATCTTATTTAATTTATTTTTAAGGGTTTTATGAAATTTTTACCGATCAAATCAAAATTTCGGGGGGGGGGGCTGCAGCCCCCTCAGCCCCCCCTCATATACGCCCATGAAACAAACAATGTTTCTCAATCTCGGAGGGGTTAATATGAAGGTGATTTATTTTTAGGAGAGGTCAGCCTATTTCCGGCGAGTTATATCGCAAATTTGTTAAATACAAGTGTATTCTAGTTATCTTTCTGCGTAATTATTTTAATTATTACATTAAAACGCCTTGAAGATTACTTTTCATATAAATATAAAATGCGGGAATATATTTATGGTTGATTTCAGCTCTACTTATGCAGGTACTTAGGTGAATGTTTATATTAAGCGTCTCTAAAAAATTCTAGGCATTTCAAAGGGAAAGTTACATTTAAATTACACAGTGATAAAATAAAGGCCTAAAGCAGGCCATTCGCGTTCCGATTTGCAGTACGACTTAGTAGGACTACTGGTTGGATAGTCTTAGGGTACGTTCATGGTGAGGATTCATTCTGCGATGCTACGATAGCTACTCCGATGAGCGCTGCCCCGATGTAAAACAAACATATGTATTAAGGTGGGAGTGTTCATAGTGAGGATCCTTACTTCCGATGCTATTCTCGCACTCGCGCAGTGACCGCGGGGAAGAACAAATATTTTGTTTTTTCCTCGCAGTGAGGAGGGAAGCCGCGATGTGGGCCTGACTGTGATTGGTTCCTTCAAAAGGACTCTAGTGCGCAGGTCACCTACCCTCTCTCATTACTTCATCTTGTGTGATTATTCTTTTTTGGTTATTTCGTTGTCGAGATGAAAGAAAACTGTGTCTTTTTGCGAAGACTACATCCAGTTACTTTTGAAGTATTTATTTAGTTAAGTGATTTATAACAGTTACTCGTACTAAGTTAAGTGATTTATAACAGTTACTCGTACTCGCTGATAAGCTTACTGATTAGCTTACAGGTTCTTTGCTGGTTATCTTTTACTACTTGACTCGTTATCTACGGTTATAATTCATATTAGATAATGGCAAGTAATATTTATTAATAAAAAGTTTAATATGATCAAAATCAATTCTCTCAACTATGAAAATAGTTATTAAGCATTAAAGTTGACTGTTTTGCAGGTTATGAAGGATAACAAACAACGATATTTGTAAACAAACATATTTTATTCCTTTTCTCTCTCTCTTTTTTAGATCTTTTACATTTATTAAGCATTACATGATGTGCGTTTCCGCTCGCTCCACTCGCTCAAGAAGATATAAGAAAACTCCAGCCAATCCAACTCGCAATTAATAGAATTATATTAATTTAAGCGACTCTACCCTATCCAACTCGCTAAAATTAATAGGATTCCATTAATTTTTCTGAGTAAGAAACCAATCCCTTTTTCTTTGTCAGGAACATCGCGAACTAATTGTAAAGGCTCATTTTTTCTCACTAACATAAGCAGAGCTTTTTCATAAACAAAAGCTAATTCACTGTTAAAGGTTACTTTACTCCCAGCAAGAACCAATGCAATGGTGAGTCAGCATGAACACCCTCCATCGATGTAGAATACATGGGGGCAGCGCTCATGGGAGTAGCTATCGTAGCATCGCAGAATGAATCCTCACCATGAACGTACCCATACTCCGACTTGCTATCCAACTTGCGATACAACTTTAGACCTAATCATTTTCGCGACTATTTACGTTGCTCACGAGCCGAAAAATGTGTCGAGTGCAGACCGAAGATGCCCGAAGGTCAAGCTCAGATTGAGGTAAGTTGGACGACTTCTCCGACTCGTCCAACTAGACTTCCAACAATCCAACAAGCCCATTCGCGATCCGACTTGTGGTCCAACTTCGGATGTTTGACCACAAGTCGTACTGCAAATCGGAACGTGAATGGCCTGCTTAAAAGTATTTGTATTATAAAATGGCGAACCTCAAAATGTATTTTATGTGGCAGAAGATCAAAATTCATTAACTATACGTGGAATACTTTCGAAGTACCAGGTTGCTGGCAGAGAAGGAAGAGGCATTCTGCACTCAAATAGTTATTCCCAATTAAAATTATTATAATAATAAACCATTATAAACAAAGTAAAACTTTTAATTTTATTACGAAGTAATGCAACTTTTCTGAGGGTCCCATCTACCTAACCAAAAAAATGTTCGTGCGGTGCGTGGAACATTAAAAATGAAAAACTTTTATTTCGTGATAAGTAATTTGTTTGGGTGGCTGCTGTGAATTTGGTTTGAGACATTTGTGCACAAGGTATATGAGGTCTTATAGGAAATTTAATGCAGATTTAGAAAATGTCATTAGTAGGGAACGGATGTTCATGTATTTACATATTTATTTCTGATTCTCAAATCGAAATTTTTGGTGTAATTCTGCACGTTTTAAGTGATTTTAAAGCATTTAAACAGGTTTTTATTTTACATATTTTGTCAAAAATCCACATTTCTACCTATTTTGCCAAAAATACATATTTTTGCTACATATTTTGATATTCTTTTTATTTTTTAATTGAATAAATAAAGGGAAAACCGAGAAAGAATGCTTTACTCATTGAATCTAGATCACTGTGTATTTTCTAATTGCAAGAAGCAAAAGTGGCTGGCTTCCATGCTTCCCTGGCGCTAATAGTCTAGGAGCAGATGCGTTTTAAAAAATAGATATGAATAAGCGAAAGAATCATGGCGATATCATTTTCCAAACTCGAGATATAAAATAATAAATTTTCAACCTATTTTATTGTATTTCTTAGCTCCTAATTCGCATTGGACGAAACGCTCGGACACGTGACGACTATTTTTCGATGCGAAAAAATCACCAGACAAAAATGGGCCTGATCGGTGACAGGACCGCTTTATCCTCCCCTTATGAGATCAGACCGGCGTCATTTCACGTTAGACAATCTAAAAATGCATTTTGTTGCATACAATTTTCCAAAATAATGTTCATCTTTAGAAATTTTTAACTTCTTTTTCCCCCTTTTAAAATTTCTCCTTTGTGGCATTAAACTACACTTTAGTCGGCGTACACATCCCTCAAGTATGGCGATTTCCTTCGGGACCATCCTGTATATGGTGTCTCTGGAAAATACCACATTTTTTTTTGTGGACCTGCGTAAAATGACATCGAGGCCCCCTGACACCACGGGCCCCTGACCAATTGCCCACCGTGCCCCCCCCCCTCCTAGCAGAGGCCCTGGGAAAGTCATGAAACGCACTGACAGGGTGTAAGGTAACAAGAAAAGGGGTAGGTCAGGATCAGCTACCCCCTGATTAGACACCCATCCGGGTCAAGGAGCTCTGGGCTATTTCAGGACCGTCCAGCCTTTCAACTAGAGAATTAATAGTCATTAATCCCATGTAGAATTATAGCCGTTTCGAAACTGATAATTCCATTCGTGTGTTTGATTGTATTCGACGGATTCGTTCACGCATGACTAATTGCCCGTTGGAATAACTGATTTCACTTCTTTACTAGTGTTTATTATTACATTATTTCAATAATGGTTTCCATAATCATAAGATTAGGCATATGACTGGCTATTTATTCAAGCAATTAAGATTAAAACATAATTAATGAGTTTTTCTATTTATCTACTATTTGTCAAATACCACTCTCTCACTGACCTATCATCGCCCAGCCCAGACTACTTGACTGAAATATTTGAAATTTTGCATGGACACTGACTTCATCATGTAAACGCCCACTAAGAAAGGTTTTCTTGATATTCAAATTTTTAAGTATGTTTAGAGGGGTTTGAATTTTTTGGTGGTTTTAAAGAGAGCATGCGATGCTATGACGATAAGAGGTCAGCTGTTACCGTACTGTATCTATTTCATAATAATATTATTATTTTTATTTGTGGTTCATTTCAACTATGATGGCAGACCTAGAATTACTAGAAATAAACTGGATTCCCTCATAGAGTTTACGCTATACCTGGTGACGGTCCATCCGAGGTTGACACTGGTCCGGAGCGGCCCAGTGTTAAGAAACATTATACTTTGATGACTTATCAATTGATGTATAAAATATAGTATGACGGGAACAGGGCTATAATAAACTGTAGAAAATTATATAGTAGCGTTAATTATAATGATACATTATTTAACGGAATAAAATAACTACTTATCTCCCGTGACGAAGCACGGGTATTCAGCTAGTGTACTGTATAAGGAGTAAAATATATTCGTGAGAGTCGTAACTAATACTTAGGAAGGCAGGAGGCCAAAAAATATTATTATTATTTATTTTAGTTTTGTCATCAATTGATGATAAAACGAAATCTTTTTCCGTAAAATCTTCTCTGGTAATAATTCTTCTTATGTTTCCATGTTAAAATGTCAAAAAGTATGTTGTGTCCGTGAATGTATTGTGTTCTGTTCCAGTGACCCAACAAAAGGAAGTACCTTGCCAAAAAATATGGCGAACGAGATTTAACTGAGCTCAGCTGCCTTGCCAATAATTAATACAGTAGGGTTCCGATTAACCGAGGTCCGGTCAACCGAGATACCGATTAACCGAGGTGTCAAGCCTGAGGGGGGGTGGCTATGCGTATATATATATATATATATATATATATATATATATATATATATATATATATATAATATATATATATGAAGTTGAGCCGGAACTTCACGACGGGAACTTCATCCCGATTCTCAGAAGAAATACAATTCTTAATTTGAGAGTCTCAAATCGTAGGACGGAAGCAGGTGTTGTGCGCAAGAACCCTCTCGTTAATTTCTTTCCAAGAATCAGTTCCCTACACCTCCTGTTTGAAACTTTTTCTAGTAGCGGGTCCTGGAATATTTTGTTTACATGTCGACTTCCCATTCTCACCTTTCCTTTATTCCCTTCTAACAAAACTCTCAGTCACAGTTTGGTCAAGCTATGGATAACATCGTGAAGAAAAAACGTAAACGAGTGGTTGAGTCGCTCGAAAACAGCATTCCCCCAAAAATAAGCCATGAAGAGTGTTTCAATCTGCTTGACAGATCCCTTCTCTATTTAGAAAGCAGAAGCGATGTACCGCCAAATGAACTCATGATTCTAAGAAAATGGAGGGACACAGCTGCTGCCGATAGAAAAAGTTCATTTAGGCAAGCCACAATTAAAGATTTCTTGTTTAAAAAATAATGTCACGGTTTCTGTTATTATTGTTATTACTAGATATTATTATTATGCATTATTATTATTAAATATTAGTTTTTTTAGCATATAAGTAGTTTTTATTAAAAAACAACCTACATTTCCAATTGCTATTGGTACGGTTCCGATTAACCGATTATTTCCATTCACCGAGGTAACCTTGGCCCCCATCAACTCGGTTAATCGGAACCCTACTGTAGTCCGAGAGCCAGTAACCGCACATTTCATGAAGTGTTTTATGCGCCTTGAAATGTTGCTATAATGTCCCTTTTGGATTGATAAGAAGGTATATATGTGTTGGCTAGACTTACCGTGGAACACCAGGTACTGCGCATAGGGGAAAGGTGCAACAAAATATTTCCCGAAAATATTCAGAAGCCAACTATCTTTAATGCAAAATTAAGGCAATTTTACAATAAATAATAAATAAGCCAGACACTTTTAAGGGGTATAACATGTAACAAAAATAAATAAAATAAATTGTTTTTATTGTAATATTAAAGTAAAGTTTTATTCACGCTTCCATTTAAACCGGGACAGTTGTGCAAGATCATGTGAGCAAGAACCAATGAGAGCGCAGAGAACAACCACAACTGCGCGGTGCTCACATATACTCTTACGGTTACACGCAGCATATATAGGCTATCAAAGGCAACATTTATTTTTATGTTTCCTGATAATTAAACCCCATAAAAGTGTTTGTCCTTTTAGCGCGGTTCCTCCCTTCCCCATAGGGAGGAACCCCGCTTATAGGGTTGATACAATGAAACAATCCGGAAGTGCCGACTAGAAAATTTCGCGTTTCAGAACCCCTAGAGACCGAAAATAACGGTGGTTCAAATTTGTATATATATATATATATATATATATATATATATATATATATATATGTATATATTTATATATATATATATATATATATATATATATATATTTGTCTGTTCGCTCTCTAGATAGAAGACGAATGGTCCGATTTTGATGAAATTTGGTACAAAAATCCTTCGTCCAATTTGAAAGGTCAAGTTCGTTAACCAGCAAAATCCGATCGTAACGCTTACGTTTTTGAGTTCATAAGCTTTTAAGTACTCGTTTTATATGATTCCTGGGCTAGGAAAACGAATGAAACCATTTTAAAGGCGATAGCTTTAACCGTTTTCGAGAAAATTGGAAACATATTTTTTGAATACCGTTTTTGGTTTGGGTTCTTAGAATCATGGGATTCAGTTGAAACATTTTCTGCATGTTCTACTTTCATCAAAACTAATATGTTGAAATTTTGGTTACGTTTAAAGTTAAGGAAGGGTTAGAATAAAATATTTTATTAACAGACATAAAAAGTTTTAGTAACTTTGTTTACTTTCATTAATATCTCGAAAAAGGTTGAGAATCTTGGTAAACGGAAGAATACCATTAGAAAGCTTATTAAATGCTCTAAAAAAAAGGTTCTAATGAAAGTTTTGATTAGGCGATGTCAATCGGAGAAATAAGAGCTTAAAACTTTAAAGTAATTGATTTCGCTTATTCGAACTGTTCTTTTTGTCTGTTTTTTATTCCTTGTTATTTTTTCATTGCTTATTGTTGGATAATGTATTTGAAAATAAAACAGGTTAAGAAAAATAAGAAGAACAATTTAATGTTAGAGATATGGATTTCCAAGATATATAGCTTTTCAACTGCCTAGCGTCCTTCCTAGGGAGGGTTCTTTGTCTTTGATTTTGATACTTAGAATTATGGGATACAGTTGAAACATTTTCTGCATGTTGGAGTTTCATCAACACTAATATGTTGAAATTTTTGTTACGTTTAGAGTAAAGGAAGGGTTAGAATAAAATATTTTATTAACAGACAAAAAAAGTTTTGGTAACTTTGTATAATTTCGTTAGTATCTCGAAAACCGTTGACAATCTTGTGAAGCGGAAGATTACCATTCGGAAGCTTACTAAATGCTCTACAAAAAAGGTTCTGAAGAAAGTTTTAATTAGGCGATGTCAATCGGAGAAAAAAGTGCTTAAAGCTTTAAATTAATTGATTTCGTTTATTCCAATGGTTCTTTTTGTCTGTTTTATTTCTTGTTATTTTTTAATTGCTTATAGTTGGATAATGTATTTGACAATAAAACTGGTTAAGTAAAATAACAAAAACAATTTATTGTTAGAAATATAGATTTCCAAGATTCCAAGACCTTGTCACTAGCGGGTCTGTTTCTAGTGTAGCGGACCCTTCCAGGTAAGATTGTAAATCATGACCTTTCAAGACTTTACTACTCACAGGAATGGCGTTAGTGACCTTAAGGGTTGACACGCCATCATAATAATTAATTTAAAAAAAAAGACTGGTGGAACCAAAATAATAACTGCTTCTATTTTAATCTTTCCAAATTAGACTAGGGATATGAACGGAACCGCGCTAAGATGATGCAGTCCTGCGAGACGGACTTTTTATTTTAATTAAGTTCAAATATGTTTATTGAAGACGCTGTTTAAATCGCAGCGTGAATAAAGCACTTCATTTAATATTAAAAATAAAAACTAGGTACTTCGTTTTGTTTTTTTTTAATTTAAATTTTAACCCCCTGAAAAGTGTCTGCCTTATTTATTATTCATTGTAAAATTGCCTTAATTTGCAATTTTTTTACATTAATGATAATTCGCTTCTGAATAAAAATCTATTTTTGGGCAATATTGCTTTGCACCTTTCCCCTGTGCGCAGTATCTGGTGTTCCAAGGCATGACCAGGAAACACATACATACCTTCTTATCTACCCAAGAGGTGGTACATTATAGCAAAATTTGAGGGTGCATTAAACACTTCATGAAAAGTGCGTTACCAGCTTTCCGACTATAATGATGTTTAGTAATGTGTTCAATTCTTTGACCTTCAGTCTGATATATAATAAGAACTCTTTAGCGAGGAGAATATTAGAATATTAAATAATTATGTATTGAAATTATTAACAATCCATGAATCTGAGTAAAAATTTATTAAAAATAAATAAATAATAAGGAAATTATACTCCTCCTGATGTAACAAATAACAAGTTTCATCGAACCTTTATCATGCTTTCCCAAATAATTACTCAATCAAGTATCGACCAGTCGCAGCGTCAGCTCGTTCTTTTTCTTGAATAATAATGAGTGAAGCCACGGAGAAACGTGAATACTGCATTTCCTTTAATTGAACGTCGCTGGAACGAAGTATGCTATTAATACTGGCGAAGGCCGGGGAAATAGCAGGGCGAAAACACGATGGCCGAGCAGGAAAAGTCCACTTTCGCGCTGTTGGGATGTGAGGTTTAAGGAGAGCTCGGATGGGTCCTTCACATAATAAATAATCTCTAGACCCTATAAACAATAGAAATTATATTAGAAGGTGTTGGTCGTCGGGGTTCTAGTCTTTTGTTTCAATAAAAAAATACATTTTATAGTTAAAATGTGTTTATTTGCGCCAACGTTTCGGCATGCTATACAATCTTTCTTCAGGGCTGTAAAAACATATATGGCAATGATAAATAAAAATAACAATATGGATTAATACATTAACATTAATTTGGATACATGAAAGTAAATATGTAAATATATATATATATATACATACAACAGGATATAGAGATAACAATAATAGTCAATTATGTATAGTTACAAAAATGTAAATAAATATACATAAGTATCGTATACAAGTTCATGGAGAAAAAATAAAGTCCAAGTGAACATAACTTTAGAGAAAAGGGAGAACTGTCCCGTTTCGTGTAGGCTACATTTCTGAGGACGGAAAGGATGGGGAAGGATAGTACCAGGGTTAGGTGGGAGAGGGTGGAGGAAGGGGGTGGAAGAACTGGAGGTGGATGTTTGGGTGGAGGGAAACGACCGCGGTAAAAGATAAAGGTCATGCAGGCGGGGTTTCCTTATAAAATATAATTATGAAATTTAGTTTTTATTGAATCAAAAGACCGAAACCCTGACGATCAACATCTTCTACATCTCAACGGTCGACTATATCTCCTCAAAAATTATATCAGAAGCTCTTCAAACGGTGAAGCACATTTTAACTGGAAGCCGAACATATACAAAGGAAAGAGATCAATTGCCTATCAAGATGGACGAAATGCCAGGGAAAATAAAATAAATACATTTTTAAAATTCTTTTAATCAAGTAAATTATTTATTTATTTTTTTTTTTTTGCGACACATCTGCATCTTGGCCATTAGTATCGGGCTCTCTATAGGTTACTATCCTTTCTAAACATCCATCATGGAGCTATGAATTATTTTAGCGTGCCCATAGATCTCCCGCATGAGAAGTCTTGGCATTAGCCACTAGACCAAGGCGAGACCCCCTCAATAATAATCTAAATTATTATTCAAAATTCAAATAGAATATTTTTATAATATTTAACTTTATTAGATAAATACTATAGTAGAAATAATAAATATTATTTATTATAATCTACTATATACATATTTGTCAAATATCTCTCACTCACTCACCTATCATCGCCCAGCCCAAACCATTTGACAGAAAATTTTGAAATTTTGCATGGACACTCCCTTTAGAATTTAAACACTCGCTAAGAAAGGTTTCTTTTATATCAAAACTTTTAAGTATATTTAGAGGGGTTTGAATTTTTAGTTGGTTTTAAAGAGAGCATGCACGCCTAGCAGCATGCGTTGCTATGACGATAACAGGTCAGCTGTTACCGTACTGTATCTATTTCATAATATTATTTTTATTTGCGGTTCATTTCAACTATGATGGCAGACATTGAATTACTAGAAATAAGCTGTAATTTTATCCCCTCATATAGTTTACGCTATACCTGGTGATGTTCCATCCGAGGTAATAATATCCCGAATCCTTGCTCAGCCTCCTCAACCCCAGTCAGAACACTTCTTGGTAATGCTCACAGATATAATGGGTGTTTCCAAATGACATCCTTGAAACATAAATTTTAACGTCTATTTATTATTGAAAACGAATTTTAACCTGTACTAATTAAACTCCTGTTACTTTTGGCCACTTAACCCTGAAACATCCTATATATAAATATCATGTGTTTGTCTGTCTTTTTGTTCCTTATACAAATCTACACCGTTTGACTGATTTTGTTAAAACGTGGCACAAAGGAAGGTCTTGATCCGGGAGTACACTAGGCTAGGTCAAAATCAAAAAAGGGCTCACAGTTCGGAAGTCACCGGTTCGAAACATACCGAACAGTTATTTATTTGGTTTTAATTTATTTTTTATTTTTCTAGATGCAAAAAGTAGGTGTAGCATGGCAAGCCGGGTAACAGACAGTAGATAATAAAATTACATTTTTACATTAAAATGCTCCACCTTAACGTATAACATATATATATATATATATATATATATATATATATATATATATATATATATATATATACATACTAAAGATCTGTCTTGCACAGCATGGATAAAAGATATTGTCAATATGTGCAATAAATCTCATCGACAATAAACCCTATCAAACATATTGCCACATCATATAGTGGCGACAGGATTTGGCCTTGAGCATTAATAGATTGCAGATAATCTTCTAATCATTGTCATGGATTGAACACTTGAGAAAGATTGCTTTTTAATGAAGGCAATGTTTAAAATAGAATTACGCACGCTCCATTATCTCGATGATATAGTGAGATTATTGGGAGGTTCTAAGTGAACTTATTCAAGGAGCTATGATTTGTCTTTCGATTTATCATTATTTATAAGATTGTAAATTGCTGCAATAACTGGAATTGTGCCGTCATGAGCATAGTGTCTTGTAAAACTTGAAAAAAAAGGTTCTAGGTGCAGGAACTTTGGGCCATTTAGTACGACGGCGTAATCTCAGCACATATTTCCTTAGTTTCAAAATCTCCCAAGTACGAGTAATATTTTCGTTTCAAGTGTCTCAAATTTCCTGATATTTTGCTAAACCTATAGACTCTAATGCATAACAAATTTATTAACCCTTAGAATAGTCCAAGCATAGGAGCTCTATGAACTCTTTAAAAACCTTAGTGCATCGAATTGGACAAGGTTGAAACATACATTGAAACGAAAAAAAAAAGTCCGACTCGCAGGAACTGCATCATCTTAGCGCGGTTCCTGTTCATATCCCTATTGTCATTTGAAAAGCTTAGAATAGAAACAGATAATATTTTCCTCGGCCTTTGTTCAAAGGGTTTTATGACTGGTCGGGTCCGCCAGACCCTAGAATCCTCTTCTACCGATACTTCATTTCATACGTTTCAATGAATTGGAAAATATCAAAATTATTCACATATTCCTGTGTTCTTTTACTATAGTTATAATTCTACAAATAAAATCAATTAAAAAATAAAATAAAAAACCAACAGAATAAAGTCAATTGAAAATATTCAAAAGACGTCATCGAATCTCTTTCTCTTGGCAAGCTATGTTTCTAACAATGAATTGTTTTTCTTATTTTACTAAATCTTTTTTATTGTCAAATACATTATCCAACTTTAAGCAATTAAAAAATAACAAGGAATAAAAACAGACAAAAAGAACTGTTCGAATAAACGAAATCAATTACTTCAAAGTTTGGGCACTTATTTCTCCGATTGACATCGCTTATTCAAAACTTTATTCAGAATTTTTTTTTGTAGACCATTTAGTAAGCTTTCGAATGGTAACCTTTCGCTTCCCTAATTTTCAACCGTTTTCGAGATATTATTGAAAGTATACGAAGTGCCCAAAACTTTTCATTATTTTTAGCAACTGAAAATGGGTCTCATTTTACCTATCCTGTTTTACACACAAATACATTTTCGTAACATAAAAAATTACAAAAATAAATAGCAATAAAAAACTAAGGGAAAGAGACAATAATTACAAAAAGAACGACAAAAAACCGTTCATAAGAGCTAAACAGACGTATTTGAAGTTTTAAGCACTTATTTCTTCGATCGATATCACCTAATCAAAAATGGTTTCAGAATCTTTTTTGTAGAGAATTTAGAAAGCTTTCAAATAGTTTCTATCCACTGATCATAATTTCCCAACCGCGTTCGAGATATTGATGAAAGTAAACGAAGTTCCCAAAACTTTTCATGTCTATTCATAAAATATTTTATTCTAACCCTTCCTCAACTCCAAACGTAACCAAAAGTTTAACATGTTAGTTTTGATGAAATTCAAACATGCAAAAAATGTTATAACTGAATCCCATGATTGTAAGTACCAAAACCAAGCTAGGCTTTGTATTTGTGTCGGCAGATATCTGGGGTATATTTACAACTCTTGAGGATTAACTCGTAGCAGGTACATTTTTTGTGGACCCACAGGCAGTGAACGGACTCTCTATTCCCTCATAGTATCTAACCGGTGTGAAGTTGAATATTGTTTCTAATTATACGTATCCTGTTTTATTGACAAATACATTTGACTACTATAAGCAATTACAAACACTAGGGAACATGCCAAAGAACTCGGAGTAGGAGCCTTGACAGTTTCAAGTCATTTGAAGGAAATCGGCAAATCCAAAACTGACATTTCATACGGTACAGCCTGATATATTTCTAGCAATGAATTGTTTTTCTTATTTTTATTAATCTGTTTTATTGTCAAATACATTATCCTACTATAAGAAATGACAAAATAACAAGGAATAAAAACAAAAAAGAAGAACCGTTCAAATAAACGAAATCAATTACTTCAAAGTTTAAGCACGTATTTCTCTGATTGACATCGTCTAATCAAAAATTGTTTCAGAATCTTTTTTGTAGAACATTTAGTAAGCTTTCGCATGGTAACCCTCCGTTTGCCAATATTTCAAACAGTTTTCGAGATATTAGGGAAGGTATACGAAGTTCCCACAACTTTTCATGTCTGTTAATAAAATATTTTATTTTAATCCTTCCTTAACTCCAAACGTAACCAAAATTTCAACATATTAGTTTTAATGATAGTAGAACATGTAGAAAATGTTTCAACTGAATCCTATGATTCTAAGTACCCAAACCAAAAACGGTATTCGAAAACTATTTTTCTAATTTTCTCGAAAACGGTTAAAGCTATCGCCTTGGAAATGGTTTCATTCGTTTTCCTAGCCCAAGAAGCCTATAAAACGAGTACTCACAAGCTTATGAAGTCAAAAACGTAAGCGTTACGATTTTTTTGCGCGAATTTCGCCCCAAACGCCATCTTCCAGTGGGCGGATTCTGCTGGTTAACGAACTTGACCTTTCAAATTGGACGACGGATTTTTGTACCAAATTTCATCACAATCGGACCATTAGGGAAGCCAGAAATGAGCGAACAGACAAATATATATATATATATATATATATATATATATATATATATATATATAAATATATACATATATATATATATATATATATACAAATTTGAACCACCGTTATTTTCGGTTTCTAGGGGTTCTGAAACGCGAAATTTTCTAGTCGGCACTTTCGGATTGTTTCATTGTATCAACCTTATAAGCGGGGCTCCTCCCTATGGGGGAGGGAGGAACCGCGCTAAAAAACAAAGAAAAAGATATTAACCTTTTTGAGTCAATTTTTTACTTATAATGAGCGGCTTACAATAATTTATACTCGTATATCCATAGGTTATAAAAACAAATATAAATAAAAACATGAATAGTTCTGCTCTTTTACTTTTGTAAAGAGGAACTGTTCAGTTATTAATTTGCTTCCACAATTATGTTAATACATGGTACTACACTCCTTAATAAATACACAAAAACTTCATATTTTCGTCTTTAGATCTGTCGCAGGAACGGAAAACAGACCCCCTAGTGGTCTGTATTCCGAACCACTAAGGATAAAGAATTATCCCGCTAGAAAGCGCTTCTTGTGGCTGCTTTGCGAACCTACTTCTGGCGGGATAATTCTATTGAAACATAAAACAAAGTAAAACCCCCCTTCCTGATAAACTGATTTAGTTCATTTTACAAACACTTCTTTCTCATGAGATACCCACGACGTATACCGCGTTTCGTTACAATACAGCAAAAATTACGACCGGTATGAGGCAGTGAACACTATAAATCAAGTTTCGTGACAAAAAAAAAACTTTAAAAAAAAATTATTTCGTTTAGAGCATTCTGCTAAAATTCAGGAACATAAATATGCTTTAAGTTCACCTGACAAACCTATGTAATGTACTGTATAACATACAATCATCTTTTTCGTAAATGGCCATTGCGCATGCGCGAACGGCATCGGACACTTTTTTGTAAAGTGGTTTTCCAGTTTAGTCACCGCTAAAGTATATTTATGCTAAAAAAAATAATGGGGGTCATTTTCGGTGTCTACTAGGTAGGAACGATAAAGATTTGAAGACATTTTTCAAAAATTCCGTGAGTGCAACCTCAATAGCTACTTTCCTTCAGAGGAAAGGATATCCTTCCTATATCCTATATATATCCTTCCTTAACTCCAAACGTAATCAAAATTTAAACATCTTTGTTTATATGAATTTTAAACATGTAGAAAATATTTTAACTTAATCCGGTGATTGTAAGTTCCCTAATAAAAAACTTTATTTGACAACCATTTTTCCACTTTTCTCGAAAACCGTTCAAGCTATCGCCATAAAAATGGTTTCATTCGTTTTTCTAGTCCTAGAAACCTATAAAGCGAGTACTTTGAAGCATATGAAGATGATATGTGAATCCTACGAAATATAAAGTGTGGAGAAAACAGCATAATACATTATATGTATGTGTATATATATATATATATATATATATATATATATATATATATATATATACACACACACACATATATATATATATATATATATACATATATATTCTAATGCAGTGGCTGTTTGTCTGGGGTGACGTAACCGTCTGAGTGGGAGCAGGCGATACATTACTTACGTATTATTTATAAGTCTCTTGGCGCACAGTCCAGCTACTGTCTTACTTAATGCTTCCTAGAAAGTAGAGGAGCTTCCTCAAATCCGAAATCCAATGGGCGGATGTAAGGAAAATTTCAAACCATGGAAACTGGTATATGCAATTAAAGTCAATAAAAGTCCGTCACGCAGGAGCTGCATAACTATGCACTTTCACCAGAATTTGGGTAGTCTAGACTACATTCCTGAATAATTTGCTTAAAAAAAACATATAAATAAAATAAAAGCCATGAATAGTTCAGCTATTTCATTCAGATCGCCCATCTGTTTTTTTTTTCTTTTTTTTACGGCGCATCGACCTCTGTGCCATTAGCGCCGTGGTATCTATGGTGCGGCGAGGGGCCAAAGGAAATTTAGTTTTTCAAAAAAGGCTACATCCTCTAAATCTTAACCGATTTCAATGCACTATTTAAAAAAAAAAAAAATGAAAGCTAATAAAATTTAGAATAACTTTGTCTGTCCAGATTTTTGTTTTTTGTTTTTTTCCTGTATATTAAATTACGTGTGAATAATTCACGAACTTTTACAATTGAGCGTAAAATAATATTTTATTTTTATCTAACTTAATATCAGCACAGATATCGAGCAAATTGAACATTCAAATCCTGATTAAACTTGGAAAAAATTAAAATATTTTTTCAAATCATTCAAAAATCATCTTATTTCAAATAATCTCATTGTTGAATAAGGGTAAATTTACATTTTGAAGATGTCACTGTAATATTTTCCAAGTCTAATCAGGATTTGAATTTTTAATTTCAATTTATTAAACAGTAAAAACAAAAAACAAAAATCTGGCCAGTCAAAGTTGTTCTAAATTTTTTTAGCTTTCATTTAAAAAAAAAAAAAAAGAAAAAAAGTGCATTAAAATCGATTAAGATTTAGAGGCTGTAGCCTTTTTTGAAACACGAAAATTCGTTTGGCCCCACTATGCGTCGGTGGGAATCGAACCCACCATCTCCAGCATAAGAATCTAAGGCGTTAGCCACTAGACCACGGGGAGACCCAAAAGTGCATTGTTAAAAATGTTTTTGATTATTAAAAAAAAAAAAAAAAAAAAAAAAAAAAAAATCAGGGGCATTTATTCTACTCATCTCACATGAATATTCCATTCTGCCATCTTCATAACTCTATTTATTTCGTCCTGTTTTTCCCAACGGTTTGTAAATTGGAAATCTAAGACTTGAACAATAACAATAACGAGTGGATTGTCGTGTAATTTAATATCAAGTAAACGTTTTACCTTCATTAGTTACCTGAAGCGTGAAAATAATTTTCTTCTATTTGCTCGTCCTTGAATATTATGCAATGTATTTTTATACAACAATTACTCCTGAGTGACTACTTTATTAAAGCATTTCACGGACCTATTATAGTCGCTGTTTTTCCACCGCTCACCTTCCTTCCTAAAGTTTGTTTGGAAAGCCTTGATTCTTTTTTTCGTGATTTCACCTTCAAAATTCACAGTCATGTCACCATTGTGCTACGGTTGACCTTTTAATATGTTCCGACTCCTCCTAGGTTTTAGCGCGGTTCCTCCCTCCCTCCATAGGGAGGAACGACGCTTATAAGGTTGACCTCATGACACAATCCTGAAGTGCCGACTAGATTTCCCAACCGTTGTCGAGATATTTAGGAAAATATACAAAGTTCCCAAAACTTTTCATGTCTATTAATAAAGTCTTTTATTCTAATCCTTCCTTAACTCCAAACGTAATCAAAATTTAAACATCTTTGTTTATATGAATTTTAAACATGTAGAAAATATTTTAACTTAATCCGGTGATTGTAAGTTCCCTAATAAAAAACTTTATTTGACAACCATTTTTCCACTTTTCTCGAAAACCGTTCAAGCTATCGCCATAAAAATGGTTTCATTCGTTTTTCTAGGCCAAGAAACCTATAAAACGAGTGCTTGCAAGCGTATGAAGTAAGCTTAACGAATTTCTTCGCGCGAATTTCGCTCCAAAAACCATGTTTCGGTGGACGGATTATGCTGGGTAACGAACTCGACCTTTCAAATTATACGAACGATTTTTGTACCAAATTTCATCAAAATCAGACCATATATATACAAATTTATGCGTAAAATTTTCTAGTCGGCACTTCCGGATTGCGTCATGAGGACAACCTTACAGTCGGGTCCCTTGACAAATTTTCCATATTCTGCACAAGGTCGGTCAGCCCTTGAGCAAAATTAATCGTTATTAGACCTCTAAATCAAGAAAAATATCTGAATTGGCTTTATTATATAAGGACAACAAAAATAGCCCATGTACTTGGCACGGACGTTAAGGGCAGTGTTGCAATCAAAAGCAATGTAAATCTTATTCAAAGACCAATTTATTTATAAGTGAGATTTTAGAAAGAAAAAAAAATAAAAAAAAAAAAAATACATACTTGGTAGTTGGTAGGTAGCTGACCGTGACCCAGTCAGAGGCCGAAACTTGGCACTGAGCTGTTTGTTCCAAGAATAGCAAGGAATGGGCAGGGCAGGATCTGTCAGTCTCCTGATATTCTTGTACCATCTGGTCACAATGCCAATAGTCATATGGCAACAAACGCTGTCTCAACCACATTCGGTCATTTCATATCAAAACTGGTCAGAAATTCTAATTGTTTACTATTCATGTTTAAGAACTTTTGGTACTTACGTACTAGTTGTTTTTTTTTTTTTTTTTTTTTTTTTTTAGCACTTTCCTCCGAAGGAAAGTAGCTATTGAGGTTGGACTCATGACGGAATTTTTGAAAAATTTCTTCAAATCTTTATCGATCCTACCTAGTAGACACCGAAAATGACCCCCGTTAAAATTTATATATATCTATATATATATATATATATATATATATATATATGCATATATATATATGTGTCTGTTAACACGATAGCGGCCAGAGTTTTTGTTTTTTCGTCACGAAACTTGGTATATAGCATTCAATTAGCAAACGATTGAACGAGTTCGTTAACCACCAAAGTCGGTCCACCGGAAGGGGGGGTTTACCCCGAACCCAAAACACTAATTTGACTATGTCAGCCGTAATATTTGTTATATTTCAACGAAACTTGGTATTCGTAGTGGTAATATAGAGAGAAAAGTGAGATATGAAAATGAACTAAATCGGTTCATTAGAAGGGGGGGTTTACTCCGGACCCACAATACCAATTCGCCACTACCAGCCGTGATTTTTGGTATAATTCAACGGAACTCGGTATTCGTAGTGGTAATCCACAGGTAAATAACTGTTGTAAAAATAAACTAAATCGGTTCATTAGGAGGGGGGGTTTACTCCGGACCCACAATACCAATTCGCCACTACCAGCCGTGATTTTTGGTATATTTCGACGAAACTCGGTATTCGTAGTGGTAATCTACAGGTAAATATGTGTTGTAAAAATAAACTAAATCGGTTCATTAGAAGGGGGGGTTTACTCCTGACCCAAATTCTTAATATACTCATACCGGTCGCAATTTCTGCTGTATTGTAACGAAACGCGGTATACGTCGTGGGTAACTCATGAGAAAGAAGTGTTGTAGAAATGAGCTGAATCGGTCAATCGGAAAGCGGGGGTTTAATTTGTAACATATTTCTATAGAAAAGCCCGTCAGACGTAGGTTCACAAAGCCGCCGCAAGGAGCGCTTTCTACCACTAGAGTGACTGTATCCTGTTCCTGCGTTAGATCAAAATACGATAATATGAGGTTTTTTGTATTTATTACGAAATGTAATAGGTACCATGTGGAAACATAACTCTGGAAGCAAATTATTAATTGATCAGTTACTCATTACAAATTTAAAAGAGAACTATTCATGTTTTTATTTTATTTATGTAGGATATTTTAAGCAAATTGTTCTGGAAAGCAACCTACACTACCCAAATTCTGAGGAAAGTGCTTAGTTATGCAGCTCCTGCGTGACGGACTTTTTTTTTTTTTTTTTTTACGGCGCATTGACATAAATCTTGGCCATTAGCGCCGACGTCCAGGGTGCAGCCAGGAATTTTCTCAGCGAGCCCTGAGATGAGAAAATTTCTGGCGCCGGTGGGGATCGAACCCACCATCTCCCGCTTATTAATCTAGCGCGCTAGCCACTAGACCACGGGAGACCCCTTACGTACTAGTTGCACCAATCTCGAGAACTGGCTCCCGTTAAGGCTCCCAGTCAGTGATCTGGATCAGGCAATATGGCGACCATTTATGCCACCAAAACCATTTATTAATATTATCAACGAGTTGGTTTCACTAGAGTTTCGATATAACCTTGAGCGAGCGTAGCGAGCGGAAACGCATAGCAATTATGCCATTAACAGAAGTGCTACTGGTTTCCTAGGTTATATAACATTAACAATTATGTTAATTGCATAATTGCTATGCGTTTCCACTTGCTACGCTCGCTCAAGGTTATATCGGAATCCAACTCGTTGGTAATATAGATCACTGGTTTTTCGGGGGAAAATGGGCCGATATGCAATTTAACATTCCTTGAAAAGAGCACTTTTTCAGTCGTTGGTAAATCCAAAATACTCATTTCCCTAGCCGAAAGAACTGCACAAAGAACACTATAATACAAACAACACTAAGAAGTTAAACAAGAAACAATAAATATAACTTGTAAAAACACAAACCTAACAGTAAGTGAACACAAAATGATGACTGGAACGGAAGAAAGAAGAGCCAATGAAATTGTCCATAGGAATGAACCAATAGAAACGCTTCATTTGAGTTCTCATTTCATGATCCGGATCCCTGAACGAGACCCACTTCACGAGATCGGTGCAACTAGTACGTAAGTACCGGACTTTTTTATTTTTCAAATATTTTGCCCACTTGCGTTATTTATTTATAGGAGGTCGGATGGTTAATAAGGTGAGCCGAAAAAACTTATTTTTTCATTTATAATAAACAAAAAATAAATTGAAAAGGAGGGATTAAACATAAACAGACAGAATATACATAACCGACAATACTTATGGGATGACCTGATACTTCTTCGCGTTCGTTTCCTCGTGAGTAGTTGTTCAATTTTTTTTTTAGCACTTTCCTCCGAAGGAAAGTAGCTATTGAGGTTGGACTCATGACGGAATTTTTGAAAAATTTCTTCAAATCTTTATCGATCCTACCTAGTAGACACCGAAAATGACCCCCGTTAAAATTTATATATATCTATCTATATATATATATATATATATATATATATATATATATATATATATATATATATATATATATATATATATATATATATATATATACACTTTTTCTTCCATTGTTGACCTTAAACTCAATATACTTGTTTTTTGTAGCCAATAGGTCATAAAAACACTCCTTTCACTTCCTGTATTTTATTATTTTCACCCTAACCGGTTTCGAGCTATTCTGCTCCTCCTCAAAGGGTATTTCCTAAAATTATTTGTACATTATACATGTATAATTTGATTGGAAGAATTACATTTTTACAACATTGTGTGTATACTTACATTCGATGGTCTTTTCCCATCACGTACAATTATATAAAGTAATTTTAATATTGCATAGCAATATGCGTCTCAGGGTTATGAAACACTAGTATCCTAACCTTCCTCCCCGTAAACCTGTCTACAGTCCCCGTCATTTCTATTCTGCACTACAAGGTTCTGAAAGATTTTATTTAAGTATTTGATGTCCTTTTTTTTATTTACCACCTGTTCCTGTCTTTCTACAATATAAAGGTTTTCTTTAATCTTTCTTTTGAGGCTGTTTGGTTCTTTATCTAAAATTTTTGCTTCCTGAAAATTGAATGAGTGGGAATTTTCTGTGGCGTGTTCAGAGAGAGCCGTTTGACATTGTGAATGATCGTCTACACTTTTTGCATGCTGTAAGATACGCTTTTTGAGAATTTGTTCGGATTCTCCTATATATTTTGCGCTACAGTCCCCACATTCTAGCAAATAGACGTTATATTTAGTCAAAAGTTTGTCCCTTTTTATTTTGATATTACTAAAATTATTTTCTATTTTACTATTATATCTCCATGTTACATTCGCTGCATTATTACAAATTGATTTTAGTTTATGTTCCATTGTCGGATTGTATGTGAAACTGTACCATTTTGCACTATTGTTGTCTTTGTCTATAGAATTGTTTTTGTCCTTAGTTGTCCGTTGTTCCCAAATATGTATATTACTGTTACCTACGTCCGTTAGTTGTTTCGGTTCTGTAATAATGAATTTGTCCATCCTGGTTTGTTTTAATTTTTTGTTGTTGTTAGTCTTATTTTGTTCTCTGTCCTCCTCTGTTCGTTTTCTTTTATTGTCCTTTTTATTGCTGTCCATTTCTGTCCCGTTCCATTTTTGTTTCTTACACGTATTGTCCGTATTAGTTATTGTGTCATCCCGTTTCCTTTTCTTTATTATATTATTACCTTCATACCATTTCTCCCCCCATAAGTCATTGTGAAATGGAAATATATGTGGATCATATTCCACCTTTTGTTTATCGTTTACTTTTTTCTTTGAAAATCTTATGTTTTTATAAGCTTTGTGTATTTCATTTCTTATTATTTCTATGGGATATTGATTTTTTAAAAATATTTGTTCTATTTTATTTTCTATTTCTTTATAGTTATTTGATGTAGTTATTTTATAGGCTGTTAGCATTCTGTTATATATTAAGTTTTTCTTGAATTTGATTGGATGATTGGAATAAAAATTGATTGTACGTTCCGAAGCTGTTGCTTTCGGTTCCCATTTGAATTGTAGTATATTACCTCGTTTAATAATTCTCATATCCAGAAAAATCAGCTCATTATGTTTTTCCTTTTCCAATGTAAATTTTATAGTTTCAAACCTACTATTGCATTTATGTAGCAACGCTTCAATTTCGTTCCCCTTGACACATATCAACAGATCGTCCACGTATTTGTATAAGAATTGTATGTGTATGTCAGTATTTTTTATTACGTTGGTTAGTAAGTCATTCATTACCAGTCCACTAAGGTTAGGGTGAAAATAATAAAATACAGGAAGTGAAAGGAGTGTTTTTATGACCTATTGGCTACAAAAAACAAGTATATATATATGTCTGTTAACACGATAGCGGCCAGAGTTTTTGTTTTTTCGTCACGAAACTTGGTATATAGCATTCAATTAGCAAACGGTTGAACGAGTTCGTTAACCACCAAAGTCGGTCCACCGGAAGTGGGGGTTTACCCCGAACCCAAAACACTAATTTGACTATGTCAGCCGTAATATTTGTTATATTTCAACGAAACTTGGTATTCGTAGTGGTAATATAGAGAGGAAAGTGAGATATAAAAATGAACTAAATCGGTTCATTAGAAGGGGGGATTTACTCGGGACCCACAATACCAATTCGCCACTACCAGCCGTGATTTTTGGTATATTTCAACGGAACTCGGTATTCGTAGTGGTAATCCACAGGTAAATAACTGTTGTAAAAATAAACTAAATCGGTTCATTAGGAGGGGGGGGGGTTTACTCCGGACCCACAAAACCAATTCGCCACTACCAGCAGTGATTTTTGGTATATTTCGACGAAACTCGGCATTCGTAGTGGTAATCTACAGGTAAATATGTGTTGTAAAAATAAACTAAATCGGTTCATTAGAAGGGGGGGGGTTTACTCCTGACCCAAATTCTTAATATACTCATACCGGTCGTAATTTCTGCTGTATTGTAACGAAACGCGGTATACGTCGTGGGTAACTCATGAGAAAGAAGTGTTGTAGAAATGAGCTGAATCGGTCAATCGGAAAGCGGGGGTTTAATTTGTAATATATTTGAATAGAAAAGCCCGTCAGACGTAGGTTCACAAAGCCGCCGCAAGGAGCGCTTTCTACCACTAGAGTGACTGTATCCTGTTCCTGCGTTAGATCAAAATACGATAATATGAGGTTTTTTGTATTTATTACGAAGTGTAATAGGTACCATGTGTAAACATAACTCTGGAAGCAAATTATTAATTGATCAGTTACTCATTACAAATTTAAAAGAGAACTATTCATGTTTTTATTTTATTTATGTAGGATATTTTAAGCAAATTGTTCTGGAAAGCAATCTACACTACCCAAATTCTGAGGAAAGTGCTTAGTTATGCAGCTCCTGCGTGACGGACTTTATTAATTAATAAATTTGTTTAATGATTATGTTAGCTCTAATAACAACAAAGGTAAGAAAGCCAACGGCCATAGCCACGTTGAATGTACCGGTTCCCGTAGATCACCGAAGTTAAGCAACGTCGGGCGTGGCCAGTACCTGAATGGGTGACCGACCACGTGCTGTTGGCATTATAAAAGGGAGGAAACCTGTAGATAGCCCGGCGTTAATAGCCAAATAGTTGATACGCCGTTAAACACGTAAGAAAACAAAACAAACAAAGGTAAAAGCAAAAAAATTGTATATTTATTGTCACCGCTCTTGTGTAGAACATGGGCGTATATAAGGGGGGCTGAGGGGCTGCAGCCCCCCCCCCCCCCGAAATTTTGATTTGCTGGTAAAAACTTGTCGTAAAACCCTTAAAAATAAATTAAATAAGATCACTTAGTTCATAAAAAATATTTTATTTTACGTCTAATAGCGTTTTAGTTGCGTAAAACTATTCCAAGCTCTAAATTTTTAGTATTCCATACCCCGGAAATGGTCTCAGCCCCCCGAAATTTTCCCAGCCCCTCCCGAAATTATTTTCTATATACGCCCATGGTGTAGAATAACCTTTTTAAGCAGGTTCTGCAGATTGAGCTTTTATCCCAATATAATGTGTCAGACCACAATGCACTTCAAAAAATAAATATAATAATTAGCCCACAAAAAAATTATATGCAAATAATGTAGTATAACAGCGAACATATATTTTTAACAAATAGCCTAGGATATAATAATGTGGAGGTTAATAGGAAGGAAGGTTGGAAAGCCCCGACCATGAGAAACTTGACAAGAAGGCCATTCTCAGCTGATAGATTGGTTTCCGCCTATTCTTCCGTCGTTGGCTCTCTCTGGGTTAGCGACCTTTCTTTCAGACAATCGTATATAGGAAATAATTTCAGGGGAGGGGAGGGGCTAGAAGCACCGGAGGATTAGTAGGCCAACATTATTAGTTTGATGAAATATAGAGTCTGTTTGCAATAACCACGCTCAGTTACTTTAAAGTATCTGTAGTGATTTTAAACAGTGATTTTGGTACTTACTGATTAGCTTACAGGTTCTTTGCAGGTTTATTACTTCTTTACAGGTTATCTAAGGTTAGAAAACATATTATGTAAATATAGTAATCAAAAGTTAATATAGTAATGAAATTTATCACTGCAATCAATACTAAAAGTTACTTTTTTTAACTGCTATATTTAAATAATGTGGTTTCTAACTAACCGCTAGATAACTTGTATTTGTACGTAATACTTTTAGCAGAGATGGGCATAATTTTATTTATAACTAAAAATACGAATTTATTCGTACTTCATATATTTGTAAATACGAATATAAATAAATTCGTATTCATAAGAGTTATGTATTCACGTATATTAAATATAAAAATACAAATAAAATTTTATTCGCAAATTTTCCTGCGAATACAAATAAATTCACAGAAAAAATTGTAAATAATCACAAAAAATGCGTATAATCACAAAAAATCAGGAGATTACAAAAAAATCAAATTGAAATATATAAATACAAATTTATTCACATTATAATGTGTGTATACAAATTTATTCACAATAAAATTCGCAAATAAATCATGAATTTATTCGTATTAAGATGATATTACGAAAGTTATTAAAGGTGAATATTAAGTTATTAAAGGTGTTATTAAGGAATAAATAAATACAATACTGATTGCCAGGAACTGCGTGTTTCCGAGCTATTCTTATCCCTGAGTGATTTGAAAAGCTTAGAATAGAAACTCATAGAGTGTTTTGCTCCCAAACGTCTTTGTATTTTTCCTGGAATTTTACATTATATTTATAAATTTATTTGAAGGTCAAGCAAATTTAAATACCTGCGGAAACGAAATCTCTAATAAATGGCATTGGTTGGTCGCCACCCTAAGCCATAAATATATTGTTAATTTGTGAGATTTTCCTATACTTCAAAGTGTTTTTGATTCTATAAATGAATGCAAAAGTAGAAAAGTGGGCAGTGAGCCAATCTATTTACCTTTGAATAGATAATAGGTTGTTTTGAAAACCTACAAGCCCGTTATATAATATTGTTTGTCAGAAGCAGCCTTCTAAAGCGTCAAGACCACATCATAGCTGATACTTAATAGTACATTTTCCAATAAAAATATTATTTCCACTTAGATATATAAAAAAGTCTGACCGCAATAACTGCTTCATCTCACGGTATTTTTTAAAAAAAGTACTTATGCACTTATGACATGAAATGTTTGGAATAGAAATTCATCGAATTTTACCTAAAAGGGAATGAAATAACACGGCCGAAAATTCGAACTCGGTTTTGTCCGACTGAGGTAGTCTTGAGAAATTTATTTGTGGCCCAACGAATACTTCCTCTTCAAATTTAGCATCAGATATTCCAGGGAAGTTCTTGCCGATATTTTGGTAGCAGTTGCCATCCTTATGCAAAGCCTTCACATATTGCTCCATTAAGCCTACTTTTATGTGCAAAGATGGTAAAAGAACATTTTTGGGATCCAAGAGATACTCATGAATTACATTTTTCATTCCTGGCGCGAGACTGTCTCTCTGCTTCCAATTTTTTCTTGTGTAGTGATCGTATCGGGCACTAGTATCCCATTCACAAATAAAACTTGACATTTTAGTGCAGCCTGATTGCTGGCCTCGTAGCATACCAATAACTTTTAAACCTCCACAAACCTGCCACTTATGTTGATATTTTACTTTTTCTAGCTGTAATTTTAAGTTATGGTATGTTTCCTAAAGCTAAATTTGCAGGGATTAGACTTAAAATAAGGCATTTATTGTTGTCTGTTACACTGTTATATTGTTTTATTTTTGTGGTGTACATTCATTTCAACAATACGAACAGTATTATTTCTTCGTTTTCTGGTTTCTTTTCAGTTCCAAATGTACAGAACTACATTAGAACATTTTAGGTATAACTACTAATTGTGCAAAAATGGTAAGTGGTAGAAAAAAAAAAAATGATTACAGTTTTGTTATCAGCACATCAAATTTAGTTAAGTAGACCTATTTTGGAGGAAACCCAGATTCATACATATCGTTGTTATGTTTTGGCTCATTAACATGAGTACTTTAATTGAAATAGGCCGCGCCCTTAGTATCCCAAAGCGCAAAAAAACTATTTTGATCCCTAAACAATCAATCAATAATAATGCTCTTCTGCTTTGTTGTTCTCTTTTCTGCGTTATATAATGCTGTCTAGGAGGGGCCCGCACTGAACTAGCAACACCTAGGTGTAACCTGATCGAGGACACTTAGCTAGGGACACGTAATCTAAATAGTACGCCTTCAGGGCACATTCCAGGCTCCCACGAAGCCCCTAGCTATCTCTCATATAGTCTTCATAGCAGAACAGGGCACAAATCAACTAAATGATTGACAAATCGATTACATTTTACTTATGACTAATCAATCATAGGATAAAATGAGTTAATCACAACTCGAGTTAATCAGTAATCATAGGTCTTATTAATCATATGTGAAGTTAGTCATCAATCAATCATTGATAATCTGTACTAATGATAGACATGACTAACGTTGTAAATACTTTTAGTATTAGGCTAATATCAGCTTGTTTACACATACCTACTATCTATACATTGGGTTTTGGAATTCCTTCATGAACCAATTAATCATCAATCAAGGCCTTTTTTTAATATTTAATCATTAATCTGGGTAAGGTTAGTAAGAAATCATCAATCATTAGTCAAATAATGTTTTAATCATTAATCATATGTTAGAAAGCAGTTAGTCGTCACTCATTAGTCGTGGAGAAATATGATTGATCAATCATCAATCGTCAGTCACATTCCTAATAGTCATGGAATTAATCACAGTTTGCCACTCTCTGCTTCATAGATATCACATAAACTTTTACTCAATAATCTCAAGAACTTCTACAACAGCCGGATGGTCCAAAGCCAAAGAACTACATTTTTGCTGTCGGGTATTTTACAAGTGAACAGGTGTATCGGCAAGTCAAAAAAGGCTACAGCCCCCAAATCATGGGCGTATATAGGAAATAATTTCGGCAGGGGCTGGGAAAATTTCGGGGGGGGGGGGGGGGCTGAGGCCATTTCCGGCGCCTGGAATATGAAAAATTTAGAATTTAAAATAGTTTTAGGCAACTAAAACGCTATTTCACCTAAAATAAACTATTTTTTATTAACTAAGCGATCTTATTTAATTTATTTTTAAGGTTTTTATGATACATTTTTACCATCAAATGAAAATTTCGGGGGGCTGCAACCCCCTCAGCCCCCCCCCCCTCATATACATACGCCCATGCCCCAAATCAACCTATTTCAATGCATTTTAGCGCGGTTCCTCCCTCCTTTCATAGGGAGGAACCCCGCTTATAAGGTTGATCTCATGAAACAATCCGGAAGTGCCGAGTAGAAATCTTGCGTTTCGGAAACCCTAGAGACCGAAAATGACGGTGGTTCAAATTTGTATATATATATATATATATATATATATATATATATATATATATATATATATATATAACGCTAATATGCTATTCATAGTTATGTTTTAAGGTTCACATCAAAATTGTTAGTCAAATCTAATAAAACGTTTTACGACTGAGGCTGCATCTGTTTCGAGAGGCTTAGTAATCAGCTGATTATTATATGTTCTATAACCTTAGTACTATTATTTTAAATAGATTATTTACTATTGTCTAATATTATTATAAAATATTTGATTAAAAAAATTAATTTTCTTATTTACTGAGTTCTTATTTTGTTTATTATGAGAAATTTTTCATTTCTTTCCGTTTAATGTTATTTCTGTTCTTGTCAACTATCACTATATCGTCAAAGTCAAATGTATGTCCGTTCTAAAATATTTGGTCCGTAAGAGCTGTCTTATTTACTTTTTAAGGACAATAATACAACCAATTTTAAAAGGAAACGGGACATAGAAAATGGCGAAGAATAACCAAATTCGATAAAAAGGAAGAAAATAATCCAGACATACATTACACTATGCTTATTATTTTTTAAAAAAAAATAATGCTGAACCTAAAAAATCTGATGAGGAAAACATTTTAAATAATCACATATTTATCCAAAATATGAGTAAAAACAATCAGGAATCTAAGAAAGTACATGAACAAACAGACAACAACTCGTAGAAGGAACAACTCGTAGAAGATGGCAGCTTTGCAGAATATATCAGTGACGAAAATGAAGAGTAATTTTTTTAGCGCCTTAAGTGCAGTGCGCGCAATTAATCTGATATTATGACAGCTTTCGGAATTTCATTTTTCATTACAAAACTTTATCGCTTCGTTCCTTTCGCAGAGAAGTGACTTTTTTAGTTGATCTTGTTATATATATGTATATATTTTTGTTTATATATCATTTCCATATCAAACGATTGGACAAGTTTTTGTTTATATATAATTTCCATATCAAAAGATTGGACAAGTTTTTGTTTATATATCATTTCCATATCAAATGATTGGACAAGTTCTTGTTTATATATCATTTCCATATCAAACGATTGGACAAGTTTTTGTTTATATATCATTTCCATATCAAACGATTGGACAAGTTTTTGTTTATATATCATTTCCATATCAAACGATTGGACAAGTTTTTGTTTATATATCATTTCCATATCAAATGATTGGACAAGTTCTTGTTTATATATCATTTCCATATCAAACGATTGGACAAGTTTTTGTTTATATATCATTTCCATATCAAACGATTGGACAAGTTTTTGTTTATATATCATTTCCATATCAAACGATTGGACAAGTTCGTCTGCCATGTTGCTAAAGAATGTTCGTAGTTACGTAGCTCCTGGGTAACACATTTTTTTATGAACCAAATAAGTAAAGATATTTCGGTCAAACGCTAAACTACGGAGTTTCTCTTGAGGCTGCCTTATACAGTTCCCTAACAAATTTCTCATTTCATCAATGAGGTACGACCTTAAGAATGTCATACGAGTTATATTACAAGGGGGGCGAAGCTGCTTCATGAATAAAAAATCATAAAAATAGAAAAATACTAAGAGAAACTATTACGTAAGTAGGTGACGAGCCCCCTCTGGTCCGCTAACTGTGCGGCCTTCAGCACATTGTGGGCCAGGACTCGCTAACAATTAGGCCAAAACAGTTAGTCATCCGTGGATTAGCATCTCAATCAATATTCTTTCTTATGCTGAAATGATTTTAACAGGAGGGTAGAACCATGGGCGTATATATAGAAAATAATTTCGGAGGGGGGGGACCATTTCCGGGATATGGAATACTAACAATTTCCAACTTTTAATAGTTTTAGGCAACAAAAACGCTATTACAATATAAATAAAATATTTTTGATGAACAAAGTGATTTTATTTAATTTATTTTTAAGGGTTTAATGACACATTTTTACTATCAAAACAAAATTTCAGCGGGGTGGGGGGGGGGGTGCAGCCCCCTCAGCCCCCCTTATATACGCCCATGAATTGAACGGATTAATATTCTAGATTTCTCCAAATCAGTATCCCAAGTATTAAGGGATTTACTACGCGCGTAACACAAAATAATGGTATGCTATGGATTTGATTTTTTTTTTTTCAATAAAATAAATGATTTTTTCTTGATTACATATAATTTTCCTCAAAATTTAGAGGAAATTAACATGAAAAATAAAATAATTAATAATGCAGTAATTAGTAATAATGTAATATTAATAAATTATATAGATATACTAGCCGACCAGGCGAACTTCGTACCGCCTAACAGTCGATTCTTTAATTTTTTTTTTGTTAATACTTATTCTGCTATTTGGGACACCGGGTCAGCTAGTAAGATAAAAAAAAACGAAACATAATGAGTCAACAATTACATTATGTCAAAAAATAAAAATTATAAAACACTTAAAATTCTTTTAATAGTCACTAAAAAATCACAATGAAAATTACAATATCAGATTTCTTATTATGATACCTACTTATTATATTTAATTTGATTTTTACTTATTCTAAATTAAGTTTCATTTTTATTGTAGTACTTTATGGTACACGATATTTTTTGTTTGATTACCTGGCGCGTAAACAAATAGAGCAGATGGTTTTCCAACACGGTAACAGGCAACATACAATTGACCATGCGAGAAACATGGGTTTTCTAGATTTGTTTATAGTCAAACTGAGTTCATAGGTCCAATAGCAACACAGCTGCAGGCACTGTAATAAATTCACAGCAGCTCGATTCAAACTTGCACCATTATTAGTCGAATGTCGGGCTTCATGGGTCTCTCTTAACCGAATTCTTTCACGTTCATTGCGATCTTCACGTTCCTGGGCAGTACGACTAGATTAATAATTAATTTGATTTTTTGCATTTCGGGTTCTTCTGCCTAAATATGTCCGCCGTCTTATAGGAGGCTTATTTAGTAAGACACAACACTTTTGTAATATTATAGATGCACAGAAAAGAGACGTTTACATTTCAAGTGACATATTACCACAGACAATTTACATTTTACCATAGACAACTAGTTTTTGAGTAACGTTACCATCGTATAAATATACGATGGTATATTTCGCCTCCACTAACACTTAAACTTTATGGTATGGTATAAAAGTTCAAATTGACCTATAAGTATTATTACGAATCTTTTGTATGGGAATATAGAAAAATAGGGTCTTTTTTACTTCGTTAACACAAATATAAATCAATTGAAATTGCATTATTAACATGTGATTCTATTGTCACCTAGTGACTACATGTTCTTATTTATTTAAATTTTAACGTCCATTATTATTAAATACGAATTTTAGGACGGGTTATCTATAGGTTACCACCCTTTCTAGCCAGGATAGGGCTGATGCCTTTCCTTTTTTCTAAAGAAAAGCCACCACCCTATATTGGGAATTGAACCCACGACCCTGGGCACGGAGTGTTAAGTTCTCAAGCCTTAACACTCACGGCCACCGGGCCTCTACATGTCCTTATTATTACAGTTATAGTGAATTTTTGCTTATATACAAATAACCTAATACGTTAACTGTTAAAAATATTATAATTGAGAACATATGTTTTTATTTAAAAATGAATTTGCGTTCAAGAAGTGAAAAAGACCCGAAAAGGGTTGTTTTTAGACTTTTTCAGGCAATTTTTCTCTCCGTAAGAACCATCCTCGTACTTCAAGGAATATTATAAAAAAAGAATTAGCGAAATCGGTTCAGTTGTTCCCGAGATTTGCGCTTACCAACACATTTAGCGATTCATTTTTATATAATAGATATATAAATACGTTAACTGTTAAAAATATTATAATTGAGAACATATGTTTTTATTTAAAAATGAATTTGCGTTAAGGAAGTGAAAAAGACCCGAAAAGTGATATTTTTAGACTTTTTCAGGCAATTTTTTTAATTTTTCTCTCCTTAAGAACCATCCTCGTAGTTCCAGGAATATTATAAAAAAAGAATCAGCGAAATCGGTTCAGTTGTTCTCCAGATTTGCGCTTACCAACACATTTAGCGATTCATTTTTATATAATAGATATAAACAATATTATATAGATTACCATTATCCAAGCTATTTTTTTGTGTGTGTGTTTAAACGGCGTATCAACAATTTGGCTATTAACGCCGGGCTAACTACAGGTTGCCACCCTTTTATAATGTCAATGGCACGTGGTCGGTCACCCATTCAGGTACTGGCCACGCCCGACGTTGCTTAACTTCGGTGATCTATGGGAACCGGTGCATTCAACGTGGCCGTTGGGTCCAAGCTGTTATATCATATTAAAACAATTTATAATTTCCGACTCACCATGACCTGTCATAAATAATGTTAAATTTAAATGTCATAATTAAAATAAAAATAATACAAAACCTTATCAACATACTTAAGCCTATTATATTTTTGTATAACTAAAATTACATTAAAATATTAAAATTCAATTGATTAAAAT
This sequence comes from Gonocerus acuteangulatus, assembly GCA_946811695.1. Taxonomy (NCBI): domain Eukaryota; kingdom Metazoa; phylum Arthropoda; class Insecta; order Hemiptera; family Coreidae; genus Gonocerus; species Gonocerus acuteangulatus. The sequence continues at coordinate 18,969,091 of OX328130.1, forward strand.
GTATGACAATTTATGTATGACATATATCAGATATTTTAAATAATCATTACTCAACATTATTTTTTGATATGTAAATTACACTGAGGTATTTAAACTATCTTCAGTACCTAATAATCAATATACTATTTTAGCATTCCTGAAGATGAACGAGTAGTCCGAAACGTCGAAATTATATAATAAAAGTGTATGTTGAGCTTTGAAGGGTTATTCCTTACCCTCACCTTGGATTTTAATATTAATTAATACCCTTCACCTTTTCATCAAAGAATGTATTTTTGATTCGCTTACTATTTAACGATAAATTGGCGGACATAGCTCAGCTATACAAAAACCTATGAATATTCGTGAGAATTCTTCAAGGAACTTCAGAAAGGTCCCATCCAAAGGTTCTATTTTTTTGTGAGGAAAAATGATAGGTTATTACAAAATACAGCCTTGTTAAATAGAAGCCTGTGTCAAAATAGCGAGGACAGTACATATCAATCCTTGAAATCTTGAATATATTAAACAAAAGTTTTCAAAGCTTTCCATGTCTATTAATATTTATTTATTTAAATTTTAACGTCCATTATTATTAACTGAGAATTTTTTGACGGGTTCTCGATAGGTTACCACCCGTTTCTCGCCAGGATAGGGCTGATGCCTTTTCTTTTTTCTAAAGACAAGCCACCACCCCATAGTGGGAATCGAACCCATAACCTTTGGCACGGGCCTCCACGTTAAAATTTAAATAAATACATTCGTTTGTTTATTTTATATCAAATGTATATAATGTCCTACATGCGATAAATTCAACGCAACCGATGAGAATAAATTCGGCTTTGAATGTACACCGAAACTTAAAAGTATGTGTCACGAGAAAATTTACAAATGTAAAAGATATTTTGAGAAAATAAGCCAGAGTGAGTATTTACTCATCATTTCCTAGTCGAGACCAAAATATAAATGCAATACTGCCAGTTATTTTTGGCTTGTTTAAAAGAAAAGCAGTTAAAAAACAGTAAATACTACTGAGAAAAATATATTCCGAAAACTGGCAAAGACGAAGTAGGCAGATATTTACCTGAAAGTTTTTTTTTTTTTTAAATAATTGTAGCTGGTATTGTAAAAATTGTCAGAGTTGTAGCTCTCATCGAGAACTTTCAGATGCGTAAAATGTAAATCTCAAAAAAAGTTTGTTAAAGCCGGCGTGGTACTTACGTATTAGCGTCAAAGCAGGTTAAAGAGCCGGGTCTCAGAGAACTGGATCTACACCGTGTCAGAGATCTGGATCAAGGAGGCAAATCAGATTTCGCCAATATGGCGACGGGATTATCAACGATTTAGGTTAACTAGAGTTTTGATATAACCTTTAGCTAGCGAAAACGCGTAGCACTTATATTAATAGCATAATTGCTATGCGTTTCCGCTCGCTCAAGATTACATCTAAACTCTAGTCAATCCAATTCGTTGATAATATAGATCAAGGAAGGGTTTTCGCTGGATAATGGACTGATAAACAATTTGGCATCGCTTCGAAAAAGTAGCGTTCATCCTAGCTATTCTGAAGTCGCCATCTCGCACAGAAACTGAAATCGCGTAACAAAAAACAACAACAATTGCGTGGGTAAATAGCACAAATGAATTGCGTTACAAAGGGAACAAGATGGCTACTATAAACACAATTGATGATATCTCTGATAGGGATTGACCAATAGAAATGCGTTATCCATGATCCAGATCTCTGAACGAGACCCGCCTCTTTAACCTGCTTTGACGCTAATACGTAAGTACCGCCGGCGTTTTTATTTTACCCTCGTTTTGAAAACTACTCAAAAATATAAAGAAACACATGCATTTTTGTTAGGCTTACTATTTAACCATAAAATCGCGTCCAAAGTCATACTTATTTTCAATGTAACAGTGCAGATTTGAAGTCTAGCATCCTCAAACATGATTTTCAATCACATTTAATTAAAAATATTTTGATAATTTGTAATTCGGGATGAATGTATGAATGTTATGCGCGCATATAGGAAATTACTTCGGGGGGGGGGGGGAGCTGGGAGCATTTTGGGGGTATCGAATACTAACAATCTAGAATTTGGAGTAGTTAGCCAACTAAAACGCTATTTCACACACACAAAAAAACATATTTTCATATTAAATTTATTTTTAAGGTTTTTAGGACATATTTTTACCAATTAAATAAATATTTCGGGAAGGGGCTGCAGCCCCTCCCCTCTTATATACGCCCATGATGCATGGCTTCTTTGCGACTATACCTAAGAGACCTTAAAACATTTAACAGGGTGTCGACTTTTTTTGTGAAAGTCAATTTCAGGACTTTTTCATGCAGTAAACACCCTGTTTAATCACGTTGGCAAATACATTCCGTGCCAAATGTCAACCAGTTTTCTATTTTTAAGAGTTAAGTAAATCTGTGAGTATAAATCCTGATAGACATCTACACCTAAATAAGGAGGACACTATAACTCGTTCAGTTAGATGGAATAGTTCTAATCCCGCATGCGCGAAATTCTGAGGGAAATACTCCCGTCGGTTCCGCCATTTCCATTAAAATGAACAACACTCTAAAAACTCAATTAAACTGATATGTCTCGTTTAGGACCAGGGAGATCCCCCCCCCCCGCCTACTATCTCCCTTGCCTGATCTCTTGAGAGGTCAGGCAAGGGAGATAGTATTTAATAATTATCTACACTTAGCTAAAGCTAAGGGTAAAATCAATTTATGCTAGTTGGAGAGAAAAGGGCGTGACCAATATTCTATGTGCAAGAAATTGGCGGTAAAATTGTCTCAGTTATAACCTTATCACTAGGAGGCATGGGCGTATATAAGGGGGGGGGCTGCAGCCCCCCCGGAATTTTTATTTGATCGGTGGAAATTTCATAAAACCCTTAAAAATAAATTAAATAAGATCATTTAGTTCATAAAACATATTCTATTTTGGGTGTAATAGCGTTTAAGTTGGCTAAAACTCTTCCAAGATCTAAATTGTTAGTATTCCATACACCGGAAATGGCCTCAGCCCCCGCCCCCCGAAATTTTCCCAGCCCCCTCCGAAATTGTTTTCTATATACGCCCATGCCTTGATGTTTATAAACTTAAATTTGTATATATTCATTTATACTTGTACATACTTATAAATCGTTATTACTCAAAGAGGAAACGAGGCTTCATTCATTCATGATAGCAACTCTTCAGGTGCATACATAGAAAACAGGTTCTTTTGGAAAGTTAATATTGAAATATATTATTCTTGAACTGAAAAGCGAGCACTGTTATAACTGTTTTCATAACGACATAACCTTCTTATGTTTATAATGTGGGTATGTTGTGTTGTATATTGTTGGAAATGAAAGTACTTTGTTAAAGTGCTTCGTTACGTGTTTAACCTATCCTTTATGTGACGTTCTGCAGAAACTTAATTTCTACAGTTAAAACTAAAGCTACAAAAACTGTAGTGTACTAGCCACACTAGAAAATCTTTTGCGGGATTTCCGCTCAAACCTGGAGCCAATGAATCGATTAGTCTGCTACTATCGATAGTAGGTTGGTTTGAAGGGTGGGAGTGGCGTGTCAGAGTCCACGTAGCCCTCACGGATTCGTTGTCCCCCCTCCACTCAAACACACCCAGTAACGCCTGTGCTTTCGTTCGCCTCGCCTCACCCCGTCTCTTCTCACTCGGTTTATTATTATCTTCTGCATTCTTGGCGCCTCTTACAGCCGGCTTTTGTAAGTACATGCACTTAAATAAATCTTATCTCTAGAGTTTAGATAAACAACATTATCACCTAAGTTTTACTCCTGAACATATTGTTTATCTTAACCCTTATCACTGGCGCTCTTTTGGAGACCGTTGGCCGTTGGAATGTCTTGCTTTCAGCTCGCATTCCATCCGCTTTCTCGTTCCATTCTTTGCACATAACTGACCTCGTCAATACTGATTAACTAACTAGAAAACACTTGTCTCTTTGGATATCTGTCTTGGGAGTCAAACATGTGACATTTCGACCATGTGATCTTGAAGGAACAATATTTTACACGCTTAGGGCTCTTGCTTTAAACGCGTGCATTACAACATTTCATGTTATCGACATAATTCGTTTTACATTAAAATTGATAAAAAATATTCATTCTCTTAATCTATCATTAATTATTTCCTAGAGGAAATAATCTTAATAAAGTCTTGAGTGATTATGAACCAACGTCACGTAATTATTTTGTTTTAACATTATTGTCAATATAATATTTTTATCAGTACTAATGCAAGCAATGTTGGGCAAAACTACATTCACTTTTTAGAATAAACTAAAAATTTCAACCTAAAAATAACTAATGGATATTAGTTGAACTAAAACTAAATCATTGGGAATTTATTAATAACTGAATTAAAGCTTCAGTTTAGTCTGGTTTTACAAAAATGTTAAATGTAAATGTTATTTCGATAATTAAATAAATGATTAAAACTAATAGAACTCTTTTTCATTTTGTCTTAAATAGGTTGAGGCTGTAGTTGTAAGGTGTAATCTCATTTTTCTCCATTTTAGTTCATAAATAAACATTCTTTATTTAAAATAAAATACATACATTCATATTTTTTTACCCTTGTTCTACATTAAAGTATGCAATAAACTAATTAGTGAATTAAAAACTAAACTAAAATCATAAATTAAGGCCACTTTTGCTTATATTAAACTAATTACAATACTAACAACGGATACTTAAACTAAAAACAACTATTTATTAAGAAGATACTCCAACACATGATTAATAATTTTACAAAACTTAAACTAATAATATAACGTGAGTTTATTTTTAGTTAGAATGAATTAACATTAGTTTAGTAAACTAATGTTAGTTTTGCCCAACACTGAATGCAAGTCATGTGCTTATCAAAAACATTAACTGAAATATTATCCTGAAATTTACATCTACTGTTTGTTATGTTATATTTTTGACATAACGCTGTTAGACACTCGAAAGAAATGACACTAGTAGAAGCGCTGTACTAAAATTTGAATTGAAAGTTTAATAACCTGTCAGTTACGAAATCGAGAAAGAATCAACTAAATTAAATAGATAATTATGTAATTCTTCTTTGTTTGATATACTGATTATTAAACATTTAAAGACACAATTAGGGCATTGGCAGTTCAACTCCATTGTAACGTAAGAGATTTATGCTAACCTAGTACATTCTATTTACATTTCTTTATTCCCATGCTTGACAATTTTTTTCTTGCATATGTCAATGATGAAAAAGGCTACTTTTTTATTTGGAAAAATTACTTTCAGCTAGCATAACAGTTTATATGTGCAGTTTATTTTTTAGTGAAAGTACTGATTTGGTAATGTCATGTTTTCTACAATCTGTGACCTTGACTCACTGATTAAGTTGCTGTTATCAGTGCAGTTAAAGTGCAAATACTTCAATAATCTGTATACTTAATTGTGAGATTGTGTTTGTTGACCACTCATTTATTGGAAACATTTTTTATTGGATATTTGTTTTACTCTGAAGAGATTTGATGTTATTTCACAACATTGAAACATATGTATAACACATCTGTGCATAGTAGTAATATTAACTCCAATGTATGAATATCAAAATTCCCTGTGTTGTCATATTCTTTATGTTAGGGAGTTTTGATTTTGATATATATATATATATATATATATATATATATATATATATATATATATATATATTTTGTGTGGTCCACTTTTTTATTTATTTATGAGGATGAGTTTCCCTTTATAAATGTTTTTAGTTTCTGTGATCAATGACAAACACATGGTAGTATTTATGAATATGTGGTATAATTACAATTTGATTCGCCAATTTAGCAGCGGATACTTGTTTGCATTTTAATTTTTGACATATGGAATTAAATAATATGAATAATTTATTGATTTTTAACATCTATTATTATTAACCCAGAATTTTATGACGGGATTTTATCCATAGGTCACCGCACTTTTCTAGCCAGGATAGGGCTAATGCATTTTCTTTTTTCTAAAGAAAAACCACCTCTTAGTTTAGAAATACTAGTGCGATATGTAAATCCCACATATACATATGAAGGGTTCAGAGCACAACGAGACATAGTCCATGTTTTACAGTTTTCAGAAAAATGAGTATTATGCGTACTAATTGCAGAGATGTTTTATAAATCCTATTAAAGTCTTAAAATGATGTGAGCTTCAACAATGATCTTAATTTTAATTATCACATACATTATTTATGTATAGTCTTGTTCATAAAATAGTTACAACTTAGACATTACTTACTTGTGCTCTGAAAACAAATAAGAATGACTTCCAGATTTTAGGAAGAATGAAGTTAGGACTTGGTATCCTGTAACACTGGAATGATCCATTTTGGTAATACTCTTCAATTGCATTACTATATAAAATGGACTAGGACTAGTTGTGCTGTTTTATTTTTATTCATTTTTTATTTATTTTATAAATCTATATATATATATATATATATATATATATATATAAAATCACGTGTCTGTCTGTTTGTGCCTTATAGAAATCTACACAGTTTGACAGCTTTTGACCAAACTTGGCACTCAGGTAGGTCTTGATACAAGAAATCTCCTAGGCTAGGTCAAAATAGTCAAATGTCAAAAGTTTTGTTCAAGAAAAATTGGCTACACTGAACCATTGAGTTTCCGACGGCCATTTTGAATAATGTCTCAAATTTATTTGTTGATGTTCTTGATAATTAGAATAACTCGAACTCACTGATGACTTTACATCACTATATAATCATGTAATGCAGTTTATTTCAATTTTATATCTTTGATAAGAGCTATCTACTCGCAGGCTGTCGTGCTGGCCTCTGTCGGCTGTTTCATGAATTGCTATGGAGCTTGCCTCTGCCGGCTGCATTATGAATTACTAGACAGATATAAACAAATTCACACCTTTTGGCAGAAAGTAGGTGTAGCATGGCAGACTGGGTAACAGCTAGTAAATAAATAAAACTTAGAAAAGCCGTCAGCCTTATCCTGGCTAGAAAAGAGTTGGAACCTATAGAAAACCCGTCCCAAAAGACGATGTCAAGTTTAAGTGGACGTTAAAATTTAAATAAAAATACTATGAAATTCACAAACACAATGAATATGAAATGATGAAATTAAACCCAATCCTGACTAGAATTGGACTTAAATAGTTTTGAGGAACAATGCTGGTAAAAGATAATAGTAACAAAATATACCGCCCACTTCTATCATTGATTTTATTTTGTTCTAGTCTAAAAGAAAAAATGATTTGTCTACAATTTTTACTAAACTTATAGCTGCATATTTTTAGTCATTACTCATGCAAATGTCATTGTTGATAGGCTGTTAAGAGGTCAATGGAATGTGTTTTCCCTATCTGTCATAACTTCCTTTGACATCATTTGAATGACTTGAAGGTTCTGATATCATTGGAATCATAAAAATTGCGTTAAAACAGTAAATTCCCTTTAAACCTTTACGGTTTGAATAAAAATGGTAATTAAAAAACAGTAGGAGTGAGTAATTCATTATTATAGAATTAGAGATTGCTATTAAAGATAGTCATGACGTATTCTGAAATGGTATTCCTTCCTTGAAATTATATTTTCACCTTTAATCAATTCATTTTGATTGTGTTTGTGAATTTGATAGTAATTTTATTTAAATTTTAACGTCCACTTATACATGACATCAACTTTTTCTACAAGCACCAGGGACAGTCGTAAGTGGGTAGGATTGCTAGTGTCCTTCCTTAATGACACCCGCAGTGAAAGTGTTAAAACGTGTTTTTGTAAAAATAGGAGCTACTTGAAGAAAAAAACATCAAATTTTTATCAAAATTAGTAGTAAGTATAACAAAGCTGTAACTTATGCAAAGGGTGCCCAATAAAAAAAATCCTACTTCCTGTCTTAGATAAAATCCTTAAAAATTCAGTTTCTAAAAAAAAGAAAACTTTCTTTTAAAAAAAGATGATAAATAATTAATCAAAAGTTGTTTGTGCTTTCCTGAGTAGTAATTATAATTATATATGCATTAAATGGCTGCATAATTACATAATAGTGATTATAAATGTATTTATTTTTTTTTAAATAGAACCTTTCTTGTTACTTTTTTTCATTAACATTAAAAAATTGTATTGTTTGAACAACTTTTAAATTAATTGTTTTCCTTTACTTCAAAAAAAAAAAAAAAAATTAAATTTTACAATTCATAATGGATAATTTTTCTTTGTTTAATATTAATATATTCATTTAACTTTACTTATTCATTTTGATTATTTCTATATCATTATTTTTTCCTCATAGAAGAAAATGGTGGTAAAAGTACAACCCCTCGTAAAAGTATTTTATGTTTTTATCTTGCCAACGGAAATATTTTATAACAATTGTTTTTGGAATGAACAATGGGCTTCAGCGTTGAAACAAGTTAGATTTTCTTTTGAAAAAGGGCAAGGCTTCAGCCCTATTTTGGCTAGGAAGGATTTTTCCTGTACATAACCTAGCCAAGCAAAAATTAGTTAATTTAAGTTGAAGGCGTAGGAGGGGAAGGATCAATAGATTCTTAAAGTAACTAGCAGGAGTTGCTCCCAAAAATTTTTTAAAACATTAACTTATATTTGCGACGTTTTGAACCTTTTCAGATTCATCTTCAGGCACCTAGAGTGTAAAATAAAACCAAGAATAAAGAGAAGACTTCTATATCACAACTATACCAATACAAATACAATATATAAGGTATATAATAATAATACATTATATTATTATACCTTAAATTAAGTCATTTTAAGGTCTTTTGATAAATTCATGTTATTTTTTTTAATTTTATTTATTTATTTTTTTTTACGGCGCATCTACTTCTTAATTTTGTCTGTAATTTTGAAAATTGAGAGTAGACATTAACATGAATTAATTTAAGGTACCTTATATATTTTATTATTATTATATTTATTTAAATTTTAACGTTCATTTATTATTAGCTACGAATTTTAGGACGGGTTATCTATAGGCTACCATTCTTTTCTAGACAGAATAGATGTGATGCCTTTTCTTTTTTCGAAAGAAAAGCCACCGCCCCTAGTGGGAATGGAACCCACAACCTTTGGCATGGAGTGTTAAGTGCTTATGCCTTTACCCTCACGGGGGTCTCCTATTATTATTATATACCTTATATATTGTATTATTATTATTATTTGTCTTATATGAAGGGCTCAGTGCCAAAGTTGACTAACCCACATTTTTAACAAATTTGAGTTATTCACTTCTCCTGATAGAGAATTTTTAGTTATATTATTGATAGAAATGACCAGCCTTTACACCTCATTGATTAGTACTGATTTCTGTTAGTTTGTTTAGGAACTAACTGCAAAGCTAAATCATGTGAGAGGCAGACTTGACCAACCCACACTAGGTATGGCTTTGCTAATGGTAAGCAGCAACATGAGTGATATAGTTGAAGCTTCTGATTGCTCTATGGCAGTTCCTGTCTACATGGGCGTATATAGAAAATAATTTGGGAGGGGGCTGAGACCATTTCCGGTGTATGGAATACTAACAATTTAGATCTTGGAAGAGTTTTAACCAACTTAAACTCTATTACACCCAAAATAGAATATGTTTTATGAACTAAATGATCTTATTTAATTTATTTTTATGAAATTTTTACCTAAATTTCGGGGGGGGGGGGCTGCAGCCCCCTCAGCCCTCCTCCTTATATACGCCCATGCTGTCTATGAACCACCAAGGAATGTTCATGAGGCATGCTTGTGGAGGACAAAACCGCAATATTCAGATTGCACTGTTCCTGTCCCACATACTACAGAACTCACCTAATCTGGAAATCGTTGTTTTGTTAAATTATTGATACATAATCATAGAAATCAAAAGAAAAATAATTTTTCATTAATTATTAATCTCCGGATATGTGACCACTTGTGTTTGAGTGTACGTTATTTTTTATTCATGTAAGATCCAAACATGACCATGGTTTTTGTTTTTCATTATCATGTCTAACTATAAACTTTTTATTATTATGGTATATTCATAAGAATTTTGTGTATCTAATGAATAACGACCAATTAAAATCGTTTCTCTCACCAACACCAATTTTTTCCAAAGTCTTCTAAACTTTAACCTTAATTTCCTCAGTTTATTCTAATTGTGGGTTAGTCACCTTTGGCACTGAGCCCATCATATATTGTATTGCTATTGGTATAGTAGCGACATAGAAGTCTTCTCTTTATTCTTGGTTTTATTTTAAATTGTAGATCCCTGAAAATGAACCTAAAGAGGTTTGAAACGTCGCAATTGTAACTTAATGTTTTAAACAATTTTGGGGAGCAACTCGTACCAAGATACTTCAAAAATTAGTTTTTTTTTTGTTTTTTTTTTTGTTTTTTTTTTATTTTTAAACGGTCCATAAAATTAAAATTATTATTATTTTTTTTTAATTAATTATATAAACATTCATGTTTTTATAGGTAACTACTTTTTTTTTGTGTTTGTTTATTTCACAAAGATTTGGTTACCGTAAAATGGGGTCAGATTAGTACAAACCTATACTTCTAGGATATTTTCATTTTCTTTAATATTTATTTCTATATAAGTATATATTTGTCTGTTCGTTCTCTTTGGGAAATTTCGACCCTTTGGTATCAGTTAAATGAAAACAGCCTAGCAGTATGGGTTTGTATCAATTTCACTACACTATACTAATATGACCCCATTTTACGGTAGTTTCAACCAAATATTACTATAGTACTTTATCGTGGAATGAGCAATATACAAATGCACTCTCTACTAACTGCTTTTGTGTACCATTGCGGTTTTTACTTTTTTGAAATTTTTTTAAAATAATTAACGCTAAAATTTATCGAAAACTATTGTAAACAGTATGGCTACATTTCAAAGAAGCGAGGGATGTATGAGGCAGCTGCAAGATAGAAGAGGACACAATGCTTGAATTATCCATGGTTCTTGTAACAATAGCTTTCGGCTGAGTTAATAAATTCCTTCCGAACACATCACTTAAATGGTTTTCAATAGACTACATGTAGTTCTTTGCGAGAACTAATTAATCTTATTATTCTGAGAACTTTAGTGGTTTGTATTCTTTTTGGAAGGTTGGCTAGATAAAGTTTTAAATTAAAAAAAAAACAAAGATTTTTAATTCCAATTAAATCTCAATTTGCAGGTATTTAAATATTTAAAGACATTCTGAAAATACCTTGTTTCTGCAGCGATGCTGTTTCTTTTAGTTTTTATTTCAAATAACTTTTTAAAACGAATACAAGAATTCCAATCTAAAGTCCTTTGTGGGATAGTCAATGCACCCTTTTGTGTTTCAACTAAGCCCCACATAACGACCTAAATATTATCTTTGAAAAGATCTCGCGAAATCCCGTTTCCTAACGTTTCATTCCAAATGGTCATCCCTTCCAAATCCTAAAGGCCAATTCCCTCCCTCTATAGGGAGGAAACCCGCTTATGAGGTTGACCTCATAACGCAATCTGGAAGTGCCGACTAGAAAATAAAATTTTACGTCTCAGAACCCATAGATCTCGAAAATAACAGTAGTTAAAATTTGTGTGTATATATATATATATATATATATATATATATATATATATATATATATATATATATATATATATATAGTCTCTCTTTCAGACTCAAGAATGATCCGATTTTGATGAAATTGGGTACATAAATCTTTTGTCTAATTTAAAAGGTCAAGTTTGTTAAACATGGTTTTTAGAGCGAAATTGGTGTGAAAAAAAATAGTAAAGCTTACGTTTTCGGGTTCATATGCTTAAAGGTTCATTGACGAAGGAAAACGAATGACAGCATTTTAAAGCGACATCTGTATGTTTTTAAGAAAAGTGGAAAAAATGTTTTTGTAAATTATTTTCGGTTTGGGTGCTTAGAATCAAGATAGAGATTCAATTGAAATATTTTCTAGATGTTTGAAAATCATTTGAACTATTTCAAGTTGAGGATTTAGGATTCGTTCTTATCGGCTTTCCTTCTGCCGAGATAAACCCATTTCCTCCAAACTTTAACTTAGAAAATGCTTAACAATTGACGGAAAAAATTAACATTTCTTTTTTTTTTTTTTTGTTTGGATTTGACTCTGAACTAAATTCAATTAGCACAACTTGGTGCGTTGAGGGCTTTCGCATTAATTTTCTGAAGAAAGAAAACTTCCTCTTAATGTAAGAGAAAAAGAAAAAGAAAGTCGCACTTAATAAATCCTGTATGATATTTTAAAAGAAGATTGACCCGAAGAGATGATATTATTGGCGTATTTTTATGGTTTCCTTAGCCACGTCACTGGTTGCATCACAAGGCCGACCACTTCACGGCTGCTTTCTTATATCATCTCTGTAGGTTAGCCTTCTACGGCCTTCGGCAATTGAGGGGCTCGTAAACGGGGAACATTTTAACACAATGTGTGGCTGGACGATATTGCTAAAGACCCGATCACATCTTATTCAATATGAAGATATGACTAGACGATATGACAACCATTGGCCAATGCAGAGAACAGTGCTTCGAGAATATGGTATTCTTAGATAAAAGGCGTTTGGTTGGAATCTCATAGGATGGATAGATTGGGTGTTTAAGGGCAGAAAACATCTAGGTCTTCACCGCCCTGAAGTGTAATGTTAGAGAGTTGTGTATATGTCGTGAAAGGGTTTGTAATCTCATAGGAAACGATCCGCTGATTACAAATATGCCTAATGTAAAACTGAAGAAGAGCGTCCTCAGCGCCGATTTTTTTTTCCTCAAATTTTGCACTATAGCGTATTTTGATGCACTAAACACGAATCCGTGAGAAAAAAAGTTGCTCTCATTTAGGAAAGAAGTTATTAAGCACTAAAGTTCACTGTTATTGAGGTTAAAGTTGGTGTAAACAGCGTATTTGTAAACACGCGCATGCACTGACATCTAACATTGGAAAACAAAGAAGTCTCATTTGAAGTGTTGAGATACCATTTATAACCTCCATAACGTCGGAATTCTATCCATAACAGCGAGTTGGATTGACTAGAGTTTTGATATCTTCTTGAGCGAGCGGAAACGCGCAGCAAGTCTGCCCAAAAGTAGTCCTAGACATTCTTCTTAATCTGCATGTTTACAAATACGTTGTTTATGGCATAACAAGTGCTTGCTATCGGGTTCAGAGTGGGTAAATGCCTTGAAATTGAACAAAAATTATGCACCCCTTCGAGGAGTTCCCGGCGAGAGTGGAGCGATGAGAGATAGACCCCTTTGCCGCAAATGTGGCGAAGAGACCGAAACACCAGCACATGTGCTGGGAAAATGTCCACATAACATGCTTCTCATCACTCGTCGCCATCACAATGTGAAGCAAAGACTAATATAGCTCCTTCAGGGAAAGAACTACCGCTGCTTCGAAGATGATACAATACAAGAGTTGTATTGTATCGACGATGAAGGGTCATCCAAGTTTGCCGATATTGTAGCATTCAAAACAAAAAGCGAACTCGCTTATATTATTGACCCCACTGTGAGGTTCGAAACAAATGACAGCGAGCAAGCTAATGCAATCGATCGAGAAAAGAGATCGATTTACGATAAATGTCTAAAAAGTTTGAAGTACAATTCGGCAAAAGGAAATTCACCGTTAAAGGGTTATGGTTCGGAGCTCGAGGAACCATACCAAAGGAGACTAGTACATTCTTACAAGAACTCGGCCTAGATATGAATAGCCTTCCCCTCTTAGCTGAACAAATATTGATAGACTCCCTTGGGATCATCAATCATCATATTTATGGTTAATACAAAAATAATGAAGGAAACATCACAATCAAGTGTACAAAGTGATCATTATTATAACCTCCAAATCCCCAGAAGCAACCGAATCTTTGAATTAAAACATGATAACTAGTCATAAAGATCAAACCAAAATGATTCATATGAACATTTGTCGGAAGATTGATAGAAGAGCTGTGTGGTTTAGCAACCCAATTAATTTGGGCAGCCTCACTTTAAATTTTTAATACAGTGTTCTTCTTCTCAATAACAGTGAACTTTAGTGCTTAATAACTTCTTTCCTAGTTGAGAGCAACTTTTTTTTAACGGATTCGTGTTTAGTGCATCAAAATACGTTATAGTGCAAAATTTGAAAAAAAATCGGTGCTGAGGACGCTCTCCTTAAGTTTTACCATGCCTAACAATTTGTATGAAATATGTTTATGTATTTGTTCCAATAAATCTTGACCATCATACTAGGTATGAAAAATTAAGATAGGTATCAGCGATCAGCCAGTCTATAGAATCGCCAGGAATTCATGGATGACAGATTCTATTCTGAAAATGAGAGCATGAAATGATATTTATCGCTCGTAGATACATCACGAAGGCCGTAGAAAGTTTAGAAAAGCTCATTAGATTTATCTATAACTTTTGAGACTAATTTCTCCACTGATTTTGCTTTCTGATTAGCCTGTTCAGATAGACGGAAAAGTTTAATTCCGCATTCACGAAATTTTCCCGACGGTTCCACCATTTGCAAACTCTCATTTCAAGGAACAACACGATATGTGAAACATAAAAACTGATCATGTCTCGTTTAAGATTAGGGAAGGCTTTGAGAAGTCAGAGAAAGGAAATAGTGTCTAATATTTATCAATAATTAGCCAAAGCTATGACCAAAATCGTTTTAAACCTCCTAGCATGGGCGTATATAGAAAATAATTTCGGAGGGGGCTGGAAAAATTTCGGGGGGGGGGCTGAGACCATTTCCGGTGTATGGAATACTAACAATTTAGATCTTGGAAGAGTTTTAGCCAACTTAAACGCTATTACACCCAAAATAGAATATGTTTTATGAACTAAATGATCTCATTTAATTTATTTTTAAGGGTTTTATGAAATTTCCACCGATCAAATAAAAATTCCGGGGGGGAGGGGCTGCAGCCCCCCCCCCTTATATACGCCCATGCCTCCTAGTGATAAGGTTATAACTGAGACAATTTTACCGCCAATTTCTTGCACATAGAATATTGGTCACGCCCTTTTCTCTCCAACTAGCATAAATTGATTTTACCCTTAGCTTTAGCTAAGTGTAGATAATTATTAAATACTATCTCCCTTGCCTGACCTCTCAAAGCCTTCCCTGGTCCTAAACGAGACATATCAGTTTAATTGAGTTTTTAGAGTGTTGTTCATTTTAATGGAAATGGCGGAACCGACGGGAGTATTTCCCTCAGAATTTCGCACATGCGGGATTAGAACTATTCCATCTAACTGAACGAGTTATAGTGTCCTCCTTATTTAGGTGTAGATGTCTATCAGGATTTATACTCACAGATTTACTTAACTCTTAAAAATAGAAAACTGGTTGACATTTGGCACGGAATGCATTTGCCAACGTGATTAAACGGGGTGTCTACTGCATGAAAAAGTCCTGAAATTGGCTTTCACAAAAAAAGTCGACACCCTGTTAAATGTTTTAAGGTCTCTTAGGTATAGTCGCAAAGAAGCCATTGTACAGGACAACCCGTTCTAAATAGGGAAATTAAGATGGAACTTGTTTTCCGAAAGCTGTTTTGCCTTATCAATATGAATTATGGAACGAAAAAATCTTAGCTTTAAGGTACAACCTTGTCATGGTTCTCCAGTATCCCAAAATGTGGATAAAAATAATAGTTTGCAACTGTTCCGAACGATTCAGGTACCCAAAAATCAAAAAGAGTACTCAGGGGATAATTGGAACTTAATGGAACAGATTTCGTTAAGGCATTCTGATTTTAGGGGGTCGTAAAAACACGATCTTTTTATCACATTAAGTGTCGTAAACTTCCACGGTACATGTTATTTAATTTTTTTAAGGTCTTCTGAATATGGCCGTACTGAATTGGTAATATCCGACGTTTAAATTTGTTTGCACCTTTCCCCTATGCGCATTACCTGGTGTTCCACGGTAAGTCTAGCCAACAAATATTTACCTTCTTATCCACCCAAGAGGTACATCATAGCAAAATTTCAAGGTGCATAAAACACTCCATGAAAAGTGCGTTACCAGCTCTCCGACTATCAGATACTGTTATATGGAGATGTAATCTTAAAAACTGTAAAATGAAGAATGGTGTAAGGTGTGCAAAGGGGAAAGGTGAAAAACAATATTGCCCAAAAATAGCGTTTTATTGAGAAGCTAACTATCATTAATTTAAAAAAAAAATGCAAATTAAGGCAATTTTACAATGAATAATAAAGAAGGCAGACACTTTTAAGGGGATTAAAATGTAAATTAAGAAACCAGCGTCTTCAATAAACATAATTGAAAATAATTACAAAAAGGCAGCCATTTTTGTGGTGTTTAATTATCAGGAAACATGAAAATATATGTTGCCTATGATAGACTGCAATACACTGCGTGTAACCGTAGTGAGCGAGAGCACCATGCAGTTGTGGTTGCTCTCTGTGCTCTCATTGGTTCTTGCTCACATGATCTTGTACAGCTGTCCAGGTTTAAATGGCTCTCATTTAATATTAGAATAAAAACTATTCAGTTTTTGTTTTTTTTTCATGTTGTCCCCCTTAAAAATGTCTGCCTTATTTATTATTCATTGTAAAATTGCTTTAGTTTTACATTAAAGATAGTTGGCTTCTGAATAAAACTTTATTTTTGAGATATATTTTTTTTGCACCTTTCCCCAACGCGGAGTACCTGGTGTTCCTTGGTAAGTCTAGCCAACACATATATACCTTCTTATCAACCCAAGAGGTACATTACAGCAAATTTTCAAGGTGCATAAAACACTTCATGAAACGTGCGGTTACCAGCTCTTGGACTAATATGGAAATGGTCTTTGATGTCGCAGCTCCTGCTAGTCGGAATTGTATTTTATTTTCACTTGTATAAACCATTCTCCTAATCTACTTCACACATTATCTCCCATTTCTCCCAATTATTTTTGAGATAAAGGAGCTACTTACTACTAAATACTAGAAAAGAATGTAGCTTTTGTCATGCTTATTGATAATGAATAGTGATTAAGAGAGAATATGCTGTATCAGATGATCATGCGATTAGATAACCACATTCTATTCGTATCAGAAAATGTAGGTACGAAACCTGTTATATTAAAGAAATATATTTTTATGGAACAAACACAACACAGTTACATTCTATATTCTATAACATCTGTTTGTAAATTTATTTATTTATTTAAATGTTTGTAAATTTAATAATAAAATCAAGAGCCTGTATGCAATACATATGTTCTAGTAATTCTAACTATAACCATAACATCTCCCCCTTCAAGCTAGACACCACACCTAGGAACAAAAGGTTTTAGGCGAATAATATTTCTTCGATGTATACGGCCATCCTGTAACCTAACTAGGTATAACCTAGGTTCTGGTCGTTTCTTTACAACTTCCCCTTGTTCCCATATCTTGGTTTTAACTAGCCCAATTCTGTTTTATCAATTTTCACGAATATTAATGGAATGTAGTTAAATTCGATAAGCATAGTTCTATCAAATTGTGACAGATTTCGTAAAATCCGAAGGAATGTATTGAAGGTAATAACAGGAGTCCCCAAAACTGTTTAAAACATTATTTTATATTTGCGACGTTTTGCTTCATCATCAGGCATCATAAAATTAAGTCATGTTGAGGTGTACTATAATTTCATGTTAAGTTTGATAAATTTTGTATGAAGGAGGAGTTGAGAGGCCAATCAATCTTCTGGAAGTATATCAGTCCCGAACAAATAAATCTTAGTGTAACAGTTAATTTTAACTGTTACACTGCGATAGGAGAATCATTAGTATTCATCGGCGCTAATGGCCAAGATGTAGATGCGCCGTAAAAAAAAAAAAAAAAAAAAAAAAAAAAAAAAAAAAAAAAAAAAAAAAAAAAAAAAAAAAAAAAAAAAAAAAAAAAAATTAGTATTCATTTTTATTAATTACTAGCCGTTACCCGGCGTGCCATGCTACGCCTCCTTTCTGTGTATAGAAAAGCCTAAATAAATTAGACACCAAATAAGTATTATTAATATCTAATAACACGAATCTGTAACTGTTATGAACCCGTGGCCTCCCAACTGTGAGTCCTAGACGACTTTGACCTAACCTATAACACCCCCCGTATCAAGACATACATGTATACCAAGTTTGGTAAAAATTGGTCTAACGGTGTGGATTTGTGTAAGGGACAAACATACAGACAGACAGCTGGTAGATTTTTTTGACCTAGCCTACGGCACTCCCCAGATTAAGATCTACCTGTGTACCGAGTTTAGTCAAAATCGGACGAACGGTGTGGATTTCTATAAGGGACAAACATACAGACAGACAGCTGGTAGACGTTTTTGACTTAGCCTACGACACTCCCCAGATTAAGATCTACATGTGTACCGAGTTTAGTCGAAATCGGACGAACGGTGTGGATTTGTATAAGGGACAAACATACAGACAGACAGCTGGTAGATTTTTTTGACCTAGCCCAGGAGATTTCTCGTATCAAGACCTACCATTATTCCAAGTTTGGTCAAAATCGGTCAAACGGTGTATATTTGTATAAGGAACAAACAAACAGAAAAACAGACAGACACGTGATTTTTATATATATAGATTTATAAGTATTCATTTTTATTAATTATTTATAAGAATGGTAGCTAGAAGGTTATAAGCATTGGAAGTTATAAACGTTGAAAGGTTATAAACATTGCATGGTTATAATCTTTCGACGTACTTTAATAAACAAGGGAAACAAAAAACAAAAATGTGAATTGACAAATTTGTTCTAAATTTTATTAGCTTCCACTTAAAAAAAAGTCGGTTAAGATGTAGAGGCTGTTGACCTTTTTGAAACACAAATATGTGGTTGTACGCCAGTTTGCTTTGTCGGTTCGAAATCGGTCAAGAAACAAACAAGTTTGAACGGTCGAGAATCGGTGGCCATCGGATCGGATCGGGTCGGGACCAATCTAGGCACCTCAATTGAGATGCATGTCTTTGTTTTTCTCCCGACAGTCGGTGGCTATCAGATCGGGACCAATGTAGGTGCAGTAAATTTAATACTGGATAGTAATATTTCTTTTTAAAAACACTTCTTGAACATAAATAGGTACTCTATCGCTCAGTTTTAACCTCGACATCTTAAAAAGGTAATTCGCAAATCTAGGTGGAAGGTCTCTGAAATCGCTAAGATAAAGCCGAAGACCTTAGCATTGAAAACGTGCTGCGTATGTTGTCCTTACCTTGTGACCACTGCGTGATTTTCTTACACTTAGACGTATTATATTTTCATGATAATGGTCTTATCGAAGCTAAGTTCATGTTAGATACATTATAGGTAATTTATCTCTGTTCACAAGTAAGATCCATTTCTTTGGCTTCTAATAGATATGATATTTAAGGTATTCGTGGCTCTGATGGCTTAAAACCTACAATAATTTATCAAATATAAATACAATTAAAGTTTTGTCTGTATATTGCGTAGAACAACATGTTTTATGATATCACCCGTTTCATACATCAAAGACACTCATGTCCAAAGATGTTTTGTTCAGGCGAAAGTCAGTCCCTTGAAATGTCAGAATCTCTAAATATCTTAAAATACAGACTTTGATTGACAAATATTTCAATACCTGAAGAATCTATAAAGTTGCTGTGCCCTAAGTCAACTAAAGAGCTCGATTAAAATTTTCCCGCCTCTCTTCGATTACTATATCTAGGGTGCCGGCCAAAAACAGTAAAAGTCATGATTTGCTTAAAATAATTTTTTGATGAAAATATGAAGGGTATTAATACTTTCGCAGCGGGTGTCATAAAGGAAGGTTTGACTTATCCTCCTTTTATCCTAGATATAATTATTGGATATTTGCAGAAGACAAGAAACAGAGGAAGTGTGCTTTTTGCGACTTCTTGAAGTAATAAGTTGAAGTGTACAGATTTTTCTGTTTACTCAAATTTTCCTTCTACACTTTTAGGGCGGTTGAATGTTCGAACTAGACTGGCTAAACTCAGGCGTTCCAGCAGCAGGTGGCGCAGTAGAAAGATTTATTATTTTCTTGGTAGAAGCACAAGTTCCTGTCTCTAAAACGAAACATACATGCCTTCTTTGACTTATATTCAATGAAATGCCATGAAACAAATGTTTGGCTGGCTAGGAAGGGATGCTTGGCGGTCAAGCCGGTCTAGCTCCAGCCAGTTCCGAGATATGTCACTCATTCCTCTCGAAACCCGCTGGATTAGGGAGAGCGACGGATAAGAGAACGCTGGATAAGGGAGAATCTACTGTATATATATATATATATATATATATATATATATATATATATATATATATATATAGATAGATAGATAGATAGAGAGAGAGAGAGAGAGAGAGAGGGCGGGAGGGGGAGAGTGAGTGATGAGAGAAGAAGAAACGGAGAAACTTTTCTTCCTCTGTAAAGAGGAAGAGTACCCTTGTCATCGGTCACGTATAAAAACTTTTCCCGAAAGGTCTAAACAAAATATTGACTGTTTCGATATCAAGTTTTACTGTAAGGTAGTTAATTCTGCATTGAGCAATTCGTTCCAAACGATCAATGATTATTTTCCCTTTGCTTCACTAAACCGGCGTTGCTCAACAATCTCAGCAGTGCTCATTGAAACCTGAAGCAATTACCGGCAAGAAGTGGTTGGTTGATGACATCGGCTGTTTCCAGGTTTGGCTCGGAACTGGGGATTTTCTCTTTCTTGTCTACTATCTTTACAAACAAGTGTCTCTGCTCCCATAACTTAAGTCACCCCAAGGACTTGCAGCTTGGCAAAGTGGTGATTGGCCCATGGAAAGTGATTCCGTTTAAGGTATACACGGAGGATTGAGCAAGACTTAAACGACTTAGGACGGATGGAGGATGTATTTTGCTTTTACTTTTGCCTTCCAAGCAACTTGTTCCTTTCTTATTTTTTTAACCATCCTAAGAAAGGTTATAAGCATTGAAAGGTTATAAACATCTTTCGACGTAATTTAATAAACAAGAGAAACAATAATGTGAATTAACAAATTTGTTCTAAATTTTATTAGCTTTCATTTTCATTAAAAAGAATGCAATGAAATCGGTTAAGATGAAGAGCCTGTAGACCTTTTTGAAACACAATACATCGTTTGGCGCCATTTTGCGTAAAAAACAAGTTTGAACGGCCGAGATTCGGTGGCCATCGGAACGGATCGGGTCGGGACCAATGTAGCCACCTCGATTGAGATGCATGTGTTTGTTTTTCTTCCGACAGTCGGTGGCTATCGGATCAGGTCCAATGTAAGTGCCCCCTAACGCGGCCTTCAAGATTAACTGTTGGGATTATTCATAAAATGTGTTAGTAGTTTGATTCGTGTTGGCTTCCGCGATAACAGTAGTTTTACGATGGCTTCTACGATGACCCTGAACGAAGACAAAGCACTACTTTGTCGGTTTCATTAATAACCTATACCTCCATTGATTCATTTCTGATCAATATCATACGCAGTTACGAGAAGTTGGGTTGATGTAATTTGCCACAATCTTTTATAAAGAAACCCGATCACAGTTTAATTTATAACTTTACTAATATTTAGTAATGAACTTCTGAAATACATTAGCGCGGTGAGGTTGACCTCATGACACCATCCAGAAGTGCCGACTAGAAACTTTTACGCTTCAGAACGATGGTTCTAATTGGCATATATATATATATATATATATATATATATATATATATATATTTATATTTGTCTGTTCGCTCAACAACAGGTTGAAAAATGGTGCGGTTTTAATGAAATTGGTACATAAATCTTACGTCTGAATTCGTAAGATTTGAAAGGTCAAGTTCGTTAACCAGCAGAATCCGTCCACCGGAACATGGTTTTTGGAGCGAAATTCACGCGAAAAAAAATCGTAACGCTTACGTTTTCATGTTCATATGTTTTGTTAGCGTAAAAAACGAATGACACCTTTTTTTTTTTTAACCATTTGAAAAATGTCTTCAAATCTTTATCAATCCTACCTAGTAGACACCGAAAATGACCCCCGTTAAAATTTATATCTATATATATATATATGTGTGTGTGTGTATGTGTATGTGTGTCTGTTAACACGATAGCGGCCAGAGGTTTTGTTCTTTCTTCACGAAACGTGGTATATAGCGTTCAATTAGCAAACGATTGAACGAGTTAGTTAACCACCAAAATCGGTCCACCGGGAGGAGGGGTTTACCCCGGACCCAAATCACTAATATGACCATGCCAGCCGTAGTTTTTGTTATATTTCAACGAAACTCGGCATTCCTTATGTTGATCTAAAGAGAGATATACGTTGTAAAAATAAACTAAATCGGTTCATTAGAAGGGGGATTTACTCCGGGCCCACATTACCAATTTGCCACTACCAGCCGTAATTTTTGTTACATTTCAACGAAATCAAAAAAGAAAAATGGGTTGTAAAAATAAACTAAATCGGGTTATTTGGAGTGTTAGGTTCGGTTACTCCGGACCTAAAGTACTAGTATACTCATACCGGTCATAATTTCTCCTCTATTGTAACGAAACGCGGTATACGTCGTGGGTATCTCATGAGAAAGAAGTGTTGTAAAAATGAAGTAAATCGGTCTATCGGAAAGGTGGGTTTACTTTAAACTCTGTTTCATTAGAATAGCCCGCCAGACGTAGGTTCACAAAGCCGCCGCGAGGAACGCTATCTCCCACTAGGGGGACTGTATCCTGTTCCTGCGTCAGATCAAAAGACGGAAAATGAAGTTTTTGTGTATTTATTAAGTAGTACATTATCATGTATTAACATAACTCTGGAAGCAAATTATTTACAAAATTAATAATTGAACAGTTCTCATATCTAAGAACTGTAAATAAGCAGAACTATTCACGTTTTTATTTTATTTATATAGGTTATTTACAGCAAATTATTCAGTAATATAGTCTACACTACAAAAATTCTGAGGAAAGTGCTTAGTTATGCAGCTCCTGCGTGATGGAATTTTTTTTTAGTTGCACTTAACAGTAAAATGAGTATTTTAACAAAACAAGGTTAGAAAATTATAACGATTTGTATTTTGTAACCAAGAGCGTGTGGGGGTCTCCCGTGGTCTAATGGCTAGCGCCTTGGATTCATAAGCGGGAGATGGTGGGTTCGATTCCCAACCTCCGGCAGGAATTTTATCATCCCACGGCTCGCTGGTAAAATTCCTCGCTGCACCCTGGATGTCGGCGCTAATGATCTAGATGTGGATGCGCCGTAAAAAAAAAAAAAAAAAAAAAAGGAGTAATTTCCACTTAGGATACAATCAGTTTTTTCTTGTGACGCTTAAAATCTTGTATAAATTGTCTGTGAGATTTTATTTTACGTTTTTCACAAAAAATCCAAACCTACCAATAACTGCTTCTATGCCTTTGCTAATGGCATTAGAGATATTAACGGAACCGCGCTAATACCACACAGTTGTACAGTTGGGCTTGATATATTTTTGTTTCTTTAAAACTCCTCAACATTTTGCCAAGGTGTTTAGAATCTGCTGTTATGAATTTAAGAGTGAAGGCGGAACACCTTGGCACATTTTTTTTTTTTTTTGCCTTATTATTATTACTTAAAAGAAATACACTCTCCTAGTATAACCAAAGCTCTATGAGGCTGAGCTTCTTCTGAATCTTCCTCTTTTGTGCATTGACATCTAAAACAGGCTATTCACGGTCAGGCAGGCCTGTCAGTTAGACAGTCCGTCTGAAAGCCGGTCGCCTGAACGTGTATATATTCCGGCCGATCTGTCAGTTATGACTGTTCAGGCGGTCCGCTTGCAGTTGCAAGAAATCCTTAAGGAAGTTGTAAACGATGTGCTGTCTGAACGTGAAGAACTCGTGGAATCAGAACAGTCAAGACCAAAAAGACTATGAGAACGAAAGTGGATAAGTAGAAGAGCCATTCATGGCACGAGCTACCAACTCCTTATGGAATCGGCCTCTGAAGATACCATGGAATATTACTATGCTATCAGGATGACTGAAGAGTCGTTTAATACATTACTAAACCTAGTCGTACCCGTCATACAGAAAGTAGATATATTTATGAGACCCGCTTTACCAGCAAAAGTGAAATTGCACGCTATTTTATACTTGTTGGCAGTTATAAAATAGATACCAGTGTGTTTAGTGGAGGCTATTAAACAGAAAAATAGAACGTACTTCAATTCACTGTTTAGTAATCACTTGCACTTGATTACTAATCACTCGCACAGAACAATTGCTGTCCACACGTTTAGTACCAATCACTAAACACCTGCACTTAGCACTCGCACATGCACTAATCAAAGTGTAAATGGGCCTTAAGTGCATGATATCCCGAAGGAAGTGGTTTTAGCAAGAAACTCCTGAAGAAAATGTCTGTTATTTGTCAATGGTAACTGAAAAAATGCAGCGATGAATACAAGAAAAGGTGGTTGAAAATGGTAGAACTATGAGTCGGAAACTGCTTCGAAAGATAGCAGGTGGTTTCTCCATCTTTCCAGTGTAAGTCCACATTAGGTTATCACAGCGCCTGGTCTGAGAATGGGGACTGCCTTCAGTGGAGGTGATCAAGCAGGTCTGTGACTCACTCTCTTGAACAGCTGTTATTCCAGCATCCTGTTCCTTGGCCACCTTCCTACTTCACGGGCGTGATTAGTTCTCTTTCCCTATTGGCGTGTTTTGTAAGTTTCTGTAAATCACAGAGACTCCCTCTTTCTTCCTAAATAATCGCCCGTGTATTGTCTGGCATAACCTAATATAAACAACTCCAGTTGTCTGCTAATCGCTGCATGAGAAGGTCGCGGATTGTGTAAGGGGTATTTTACCCACGGTGTAGTTAACGGATAACTTTTTCGCTCATTTAAAAAAACTTCACGGGCCGATCAAATTTATATTACGGCTTTCCAAGTGACAAAATGGCCTGAAAACTGCCCAGAAAAGATTTTCTCTTTGTTTTGGGCTACCAACTGGTGAAAGCTCAGGTGGCAGTTAGTGCCTAACTGGAGAACATACCAAAATCACTGAAGAAACTGATGCTTCTTGTTTTGAGAGATGAATCAACTCCTGAAGGACCTTCAACATCTTTCGTTACCTTGGACAAACCCGTGAGATGTTCATTTTGTGACAGAACTGATGACAGGGAGACGAAAATGCTCTGTGTGTAGAAGGGTGATGTGCCGCCATTACCGATCGCCAAAATGTGTTAAATGTCTCAATAGGACAGAACATTGTATTTTCCTAAAGTTCTTATTTTATATGACTTTTGATCATTCTAGTTTATTGTTCGTAAAAAATATTTTCAGTTTAGTAAACATTTTTTTTTAGGATAATTATTTGGTGTATGTCCTAGCTATTTAGTGAATTTTATTAAATATTTTGCAGTTTTATTACTGTTTGAATGTATTTCTTGATGTTCCTGTTCTATACATTGTTGTAGAAAAAAACAAAACAAAAGAAAATATTGAGATTTATTTATTTAAAATTTTTCAAAGTATGGGGTAAAATTTACCCCACGGTGTCATTACCGTAGATGTCAATGGCTATGACAATCCAGGGTTAAGTTTTTTTGTGTTGGAATAGAATTAAACCTAAAAAAGAAAAAAATACTCTCTCTAAATGACAATTTTTTATGTCCTTTGTCAAAGAACGAAAGTAGGATTCCGTACATTCCTGCATAACTGATGATGGTTTTACATTATGCTAGACGCGCCGTGTCCGAGATATGATCTTAGACAGGATATGTACATTATGCTACTTGGCCCGTGTCGACAATAGAAATGGTTACCTTTAATAACAGAACGGGCATTTGGCATTATGATTTATCAGTTCAGAATGGATTGCTCTTTTCTTCTTTTCGTCATGACGACGAACAGTACGGTCGTCGAAGCATCGTTTTAGAGTGAAAACATTCTTTTCGAGATGTTCAATTCCGACTTGGTCTGTTTGCGGAGACCACATCCAGTTACTTGTGAAGTATCTGTAGTGATTATAACAGTGGTTCAGCGCATGCGCATAAGTCATTAGCTTTTCTATTGGCCAAGTTCTATTGGTTGTTGCAGGTAGTAAAGTAACCTTCAACTTTCAAGTCAATCCAACTCGCAAAAATTAATATAATTCTATTAATTTTAGCGAGTTGGATTGGCTAGATTTTTGATATCTTCTTGTATACTATTAACCTTTTTACTAACAAATATTCCTTGCTGAAATATATTCTGCTTATTTTCATTTATGCTTTACAAGCCTAAAAGTATTACTTACAAATACAAGTTATCTAACGGTTAGTTAGAAACCATACATAAATATAGTAGTCAACAAAAGTTACTTTTAGAAGTGATTGCAGTGATTTTAAATACTTTTTATTACTATATTAACTTTTGATTACTATATTTATATAATATGGCTTATAACCTTAGATAACCTGTAAAGAAGTAATAGATAACCTACAAAGAACCTGCAAACTAATCCGTGAGTACCAAAATCACTGTTTAAAATCACGACAGATGCTTCAAAGTAACTGGATGTGCTCTTCGCAAACAGACCCCCGACTTGTCATCCGACCACTCTATATTTATGTATTTTCTTTGCATTTTTTGCAGAAAAAAACAATTATTAATTTATTACCTCAGAACTAACTATCTAAGGAAAAGTTCAATTCCTCATGCGATAAATTTTGAGCCCTACAAGTTCATATATCCCGTGGAAACTGGAAAATTTGAAAATTAATCTATCATTGTCGAAATTCAAAAAGAATGACCCAACTTCTAGGCACTTTTACAATTCATATTATCAAGCCTTTTGTATAGAAAATAGTAACTCCCTTTTTGTTTATACTGACGCGTCGAAAACTTCACATGGGACTGGCGTAGCTGCTATTATTGGCGAACACTGCTTTTCCCGGAAAGTTCCAGACGACACAAGCACTTATACAGCTGAACTAGAAGCCATAAAACTGGGACTGAACAGCCTACCAGACACAGAACATAATAACGTTGTCATATGCACGGACTCATTCAGTTCTTTACAATCCCTTCACGACTGCTACAGTACACACCCCATAGTATGTGACATTTTTGAAGTAATGTATCACACCAAAAAACACTTCACAATGTACTGGTTACCCGGCCACGAAGACATCAGACAAAGTACTGCAGTAGACGAACAGGCTAAACTAGCCACTCGACGACCAGGACCAGGCGTACATTACATGACATACCAGGATCTTCAAGCCTTATCTAAGAGATATGTAACAGATAAATGGCAAGACTCCTGGTATAACACGACTGACAACAAGCTTCGAGAAATCAAGCACACTGTACACGAATGGTCATCGAGTAAAAGATCAAGTAGACGAGAAGAAGTGGTTTTATGCCGTCTAAGGATTGGCCATTCACGACTGACACACTCCTACATTATGACGAGAAAAGATAGACCGACATGTACATACTGCAATACTGGCTTCTCAATAAAGCACATACTGACAGAGTGTAGACTCAGGACAAAATTGAAAGTACCCAACTTCTTGACCGACTTACTAAACGATGGTAGCCAGTACATTGATGACCTTATGAAATACCTAAAACATGCAAATATTTACAACAATATTTAAAAAAGAAAGGTTAATCAAAGCACATTAGTGAAATTGATTTTTCGTTAATTGACCCAACAAAAAGGTACTTCCTTTTGTTGGGTCAATGGAACAGAACACAATACATTCACGGACACAACATACTTTTTGACATTTTAACATGGAAACATAAGAAGAATTATTACCAGAGAAGATTTTACGGAAAACGATT
This sequence comes from Gonocerus acuteangulatus, assembly GCA_946811695.1. Taxonomy (NCBI): domain Eukaryota; kingdom Metazoa; phylum Arthropoda; class Insecta; order Hemiptera; family Coreidae; genus Gonocerus; species Gonocerus acuteangulatus. The sequence goes on from OX328130.1 coordinate 18,996,919, forward strand.
TCGTTTTATTATCAATTGATGACAAAACTAACATAAATAAATAAATAAATTTTGAGGGAAATATTCCCGACAGTTCCAGCATTTGCAAACTCCGATTTCCAGGAACAACACGATACGTGAATCATTATAAAAACTGATTATGTCTTGTTTAAGGTAAGGAAGGCTTTGAGAGGTAAGACTAAGACAACAGTGTCTAATATTTATTAATACTTAGTCAAAGCTAAGACTAAAAACGTTTTAAACCTCCTAGGGATAAGGTTACTACTGAGAGAATTTTTACCGCCAATTTCTTATACGAGGAATATAGGCAACGCCTTTTCCCTCCAACTAAACCATCTATTTGAACAGGCATTAGCTTAAATTGTTTTTAGTCTTAGCTTTGCCTAAGTATTGATAAATATTAAACACTTAACATCTCCCTTGCCTGACCACTCAAAGCCTTTCCTAGCAATGCACATGCCTGATGTAAAAACTCGCTTAGACAGTATCTTCACCGTGACCAGGCCTAAAACCTAACGTTATTGTTTACTTAACCTATTCCCTAAGACATCAGCAAACATTTTGTTGTTGTTAAAGTATATTAACACAATGATTTTTCTGTAAATACAATTAGGAATATAAGAAGGAAAACAGACTAACAATCCTGGGAAATACCCGCAATGATTGCTGCCTTCTTCAAGGTCACAAACAAGACCCCAAGTAATGCTGATTAATGAACTTGTTTATCAAATACTTAAGAACTACTCATTATTCATCCAGCTGATTCGTTCGGTGACAATAAATAAACAAAATTACTAAATGCCTACCCACCCCAACTAATGACAGCCATTATCACTCAATTATTAGCGATTTGATTACAAAAAAAAAAGTCTTAGAAAGCGAGATGGGTTTTCATTTGGTTAATGATTATGTTAGCGCTCAGTAGAGTTCAATTTATCTCCACATAAATCTTGATCTTGTATCCCTCAAAGCCTTCCTTCCTCAGTGGCGTTTATAAAAAATAATTCCGGGAGGGGGCTGGGAGCATTTACGGGTTATGGAATACCGACAATACAGAACTTGCAATAGTAACTAAAACGCTATCGCACCCCCAAACATTGTTTTCGGAACTAAGTGATCTTATATAATTAACTAGCTGAATACCCGTGCTTCGTCACGGCAGATAAATAGTTATTTTATTACGTTAAATAATGTAACATCAAAATTAACGCTACTATGTATATAATGTTGTGCATTTTATTATAGCACGGTTCCCGTCATGCTATACGTTATTCATGAATGGATAAGTAATCAAAGAATAATGTTTCTGGACATTGGGGCGCTCCGGACCACTGTCAAGAAACAGACAACCTAGAGATAACCCGTTATCTGTAGGTTACCAGTAACCGGAGTTTAAGGGTTCGGGATATTATTATCTCGGATGGACCATCACTAGGTACAGGGTAAACTCTATGAGGGACGAAATCGCAGTTTATTTCAAGGTCTGCCATCATAGTTGAAATGAACCGAAATAGAAATAATGTTATGAAATAAATACAGTACGCTAACAGCTGACCTGTTACCGCCCTAGCAATGCTTCCTGCCTCTCGGCTTGCCTGCTTTCTTACCAAATAAAAATTCAAACCCCTCTACTGATAATATTTGGTGCCCAGTTGATGCGACCTATATAGATTCCAAGATTTTTTCTTTTTAGTACAAACTCAATAGCTAAATTTAATGGGGGTGTGCTAAAAATTGTTGTTATGCTCAAGTTATAATTACTCCAAGGAGTTTGGGCACTTGCAGTTCTTAAGCATAACGTATTTTTCTTCTTCAAGAAAATACGGCAACTTTACTTTTGAGAAACAAATCATGTTTTGAAGACATGAGGAAAATCAGGCCATTTCTAGTGATAAAGTATCGGAACGCTTTATCTAAAAGAAGCAGATAGAAAAATCCCCGAAGGACACGAATCGATCAATCATTGAGGCTGTGTAACTTCCATTTTAAGAATCTGACCTAAATCAGCTGTCGGCTATTAAAGAGATTACCAAAGCCACCTCTTATGCAACTTGTACAGAAATAGACAGGAATACTCGAGAGGTTTAATAACTTCACTATGTAACTTGAAATCCACATAATAATCTGTGATGATCTATTTTTATACCATATAGTGCAACATTTCAACCTGTTCAATAAATTAAACTCTTATTTTTTTAGCAATTTCCTCCGAAGAAAAGTAGCTAGGTTTTACTCATGATGGAATTTTTGAAACATTTCTTCAAATCTTTATCGATCCACCAAGTAGACACCGGAGATCCCCGTCTGGTACTGTCTGATTAGAGAATTTAGTTAGAAGCTGTCACTTATGTTTTTGAAAAACTTCATTATCTGAGAATATATGTACCATTTTTAATATATTTATTTATTTATTGGAATATTTAAGAAAAACGTAGGTACCGAATTATAAAATAATTCAAAATATGTATATCCTTGCTGGTGTATTTCAGGCGTTCTTGCCGCAGGTGCGTGAGTAGAAATATTATTATTTTCTCAGTAGGAACACAATTGTCCGCCTCTAAAACGAAACATATATGCCATATTTGACTTCCATTCAATGAAATAGTCTGAAAAAAAATGAAAGGCTTTCTCGGGAGGGATGATTTTCTAGGAACTGATTCCTCTCGCAGACCGCCGGATTAGAGAGAGTCTACTGATATATATATATATATATATATATATATATATATATATATCAGTAGAGTCTCTCTCTCTCTCTCTCTCTCTCTCTCTCTATATATATATATATATATATATATATATATATTGTTATAGAAATAATATTTTTATTTTAAAGAAATATGGGAGAAGATTAATTAATCGGATTTAATTTAGTTTAATTCGTTAAATACCGTTGTAGTAGATCTCCAACATGGGCGTTGCCACACCTGCTATGGAATTTAAGTTATATACTTTCACAATATGCCTCGCGTTATGAGCAACGTCCTTGCCCTTTCCTTGCTTTTCCTTCATGAGAGTATGCTTGTTATCTTGGGGTGTTTTGTAATGTTGGGAGTCCTGGAGGTTCGTGCGGTTAGAGTAGCTCTTTTGTCGGGTAAGAATTTCTTTCAGTTTTATTGGAGGCTGTGCCAAACCTTTATGAATTCGAAGCCGAAGTTTTATTCATTTGCAAACCATATTTTATATATTGAGACATATATTCGAAAGATAGCATTGATTGTATATTTGAAACCGATGGCATATGAAGAGGGTTCGGGGAAAAATAGTGCCAACCATCATTTTTAATGAAACAACGGTTGGATATTATGTGAACCAGGTAAACTAGCGAATTTGCAACTTTCAAGGGAAACAATAATAATTCCGTCGCGCAGGGGCTTCATAACTAAACACTTTCGTCAGAATAACATATCTACATATACATACAAACACGAATAGTTTTGCATTTTTATAATTGCAATTAACAGCTGATTCAGCGTCCATGGCGCTCCTAGCGGTAGAAGTTACAACCAATTCTGGAGTGTCGGCAATTCAATTTGAACATATTACAGAGCAAACCCCATATTATAATTAACCGATTTAGTTCATTTTTACAACATTTCTTTCTCATTAGATACCCAAGACCTAAACCGAATTGCGTTACAATACAACGGAAATCACGAACGTTATGAGCAAATTGGTAATTTGGGTCCGAAGTAACCCCGTCCCTAATGAACCAATTTAGTATATTTTGACAACACATTTTTTTATTATGATGACCACAAGAAATACAGAGTTTCGTTGCTTTACAACCAAAACTATGGTCTGCTTAGGCAAATAACCACTTTAGGGGAAATTAACATCCCTTTGTGGTATATTTAAGTTAAATGTTTATTCCTAAACCGTTGTAGAGCTGTAATGATTTTAAATGTTAAAATGTAACGAGAGGTGCCTAAACTGCAGGTCTGACCTTCGATGTGCTATAAATAGTGTTTGAAAAATGGCATTCAATCTGCAAGTACGGAAGAAATGTTTGCACGTAAAGGCCAACAGCCGCCAATCAGACCGACAGAGAATTTTCAATCTGCAATTGCAAAATACTTGTTGGCGCACGGTTGTATTGTTCAATGCGATTTATCACGAACCTCTCTAGTAGAAAACTACGTTTTCTAGAAGTTCACTACCACTTTCCTGCTCAAAGACCAATTTTAGACATTTGGTCTTTCCTGCTGAAAGACCTTTTTTAGACATTTGGTCTTTCCTGCTGAAAGACCAATTTTAGGCATTTGGTCTTTCCTGCTGAAAGACCAATTTTAGGCATTTGGTCTTTCCTGCTGAAAGACCAATTTTAGACATTTGTGGCAACTTATTTTATTTATTTATTGGTTTATAACGCTTTTACCTTAATAGTTAGCGGTGTCTCTATAAATTATCATTATCATTAAAACTTTATTATTTTTTAAACTCATAGATTCCTTCAATTCGCAAAATTTATTTGATGCCTTTTCTTTTTTCCGATGAAACACCACCACCTCTAGTGGGAATCGGTCCCACGACTCTTGGCACGGAGTGCTAATTTAAAAATTATAATAGACAATAACACAATTTAATATAAGGCATCTAATATAATATACTAGCTGACTACCCGTGCTTCACCACTGCCGATAAGTATTTTTTATATTGAGTTAAATTAAATAAGATATGATCAAAATGAACGCTACTACATAATTTTGTACATCTTATTATTGCACAGACTTTAAAGTTGCCCAGGAAACACCATGTGGAGGTAAACGTGCTTGTTTCCTTGTTGGAGATTAAAAAAAAACAAACAAAAAAAAACAACAACAACCGCTTAAAAAGTTAGGTAAACAGAGTCAAATACACGTTGAAAAGCATAAAACTAACAAATTTAAAGTTTTCAGCACTTATCTCTTCGATTGACATCGCCCCACCGAACATTACAACAGAATCTTATTGTAGAGAATTTAGTAACCTTTCGAATAGCCGCCTTCCACTTACTACGATTTCCCAACCGTTTTCGAGATATTTTAGAAAATATACTGAGATCCGAAAACTTTGTATCACCATTCATACAATTTTTTTCCATATACTTCGTTTCTGAATACCCAAACAGAAAATTAGTTTTGAACAGTATTTCTATCAATTTTTCTGGTAAATGGCTACAGAACTCGCTTAAAAAATGGTTTCGTTCGTTTTCCTACGTTAAGGAATCTTTCCCACAAATTTCGCTCCCAAAACCATGTTCCAGTAAACGGATTCAACTGGTTAATGAACTTGACCTTTTAAATGAAAAGAAAGATTTTTGTGCCAAATGTTATTAAAATCGAACCATTTTTGAGCCGATGAGGAACTTCTTAATAATTCAAACCCCCCTAAAAGTAGTTAAACATTTGAATATCAAAAAAACCTTTCTTAGCGAGTGTTTATACTCTAAACGTATTGTTCGTGCAAAAATTCAAATTTTTGTGTCAAGTGGTTCGGGATATTATTACCTCGGATGAGCCATCACTAGGGCGTACACTCTATGAGGGACAAAATCATATTTTATTTCTAGTAATTCAAGGACTGCCTTCACAGTGGAAATTAACCTCAATTAAAAATAATACTATGAAATAGATAATGTACGGTAACAGCTGTGCCTGCTCTAACCAACTAAAACTTTAATCCCCTCTAAAAATTCGAATATCAAAAAATCCTTTCTTAGCGAGTGCCTACGTTATATAGGGAGTGTCCATGCAAAATTTCAAAATTTTCTGTCGAGTGGTTTAGGCTGGGGGATGATAGGTCAGTGATTGAGTGAGTGAGTCAGTGAGTGGTATTTGACAAATATATAGTAGATTATCTTTTTTTATTATTTTAATTTAAAATTTAAAAAAAAATATATTGATTGTTATAAAAATGATGATAGGCATAGATAAGTCTTATTATATCATGAAAGATTCTTGACAATGTGGGGGGTAAAAAAGAAAATGGTGGTGTTTAAGTTTTGGAAGATATCTATAAAATTTGATGGAAGGTTTTAATAATTGTAATTGCCAGGATGACAAGACCTAAATTGAAAAGGTTTTTAAAAAGAGGCTGGTAAACTATAGAATAAAATAATTGACATAGGGTTAAATTATTATAAATTATTTAATAAGAAGGTTATATTAAGTTTTTTGTAACACTTACTTCATTCTACTTCAAAATGGCCAGAAGGCCGAAACGTTAAATGAATAAATAAATAAAAAGGACTTATTAAGGTCTGAGGAATAGATCAAACCAATTGAGCTTTTAAATAATGTATTATTATATATCTTATTTATTGTAATTATATTAGTATTTGTGACATAGGAGAAGTTTCCTCCTTATTCTTCAATTTACTTTTATTTTATGATGATTCCTGATGATAAACTAAGAAGGTTCGAAACGTCGCACAATGGTCCGTTTTCAACAATCATAGTGCAAAAAATTAACTTTTTATTTGTAGCAAATTCTTGTTATACTTTTTTTTCTAGAGTATCCCTGAGAGTAATTTATGAAGTTTTTTTTTTTATGTCTTGGCTTCTCGTTTAGCTACACCAAAGTACCAAAGATGGCTGTTGTGGAGGTCTTCGTTTTGGTGTTTTTCATAGGTCGGGAGGAAGTTCATTGTGTCATTATTACTTATAAAAAATCTATAGGATACAATGTATTTATTAGGGGCTTTAAAAGTATTCTTATCACTAAATTGGATAGAGTAAAGCACTCCCTCCCCCCCCCCCCCCCCAAAAAAAACAAAAACAAACCTTATTTTTACTAGTAAGCTGATTTTCAAGAAGGTATGAAAAGAAAACGCTCACAAGTGCACACGATAAGACTTATCTCAGGTAGTAGGCGAAGGATGTGCGTGTCAAAAAATATCGCTTTCATCTGCGTCTGTTTGCGTTACTGAGAGATCCAGGTTGATAAGTGGAAACAACCATTATGTCGAGTAGCTGAGATGTGCCTCTTTGTCCTTCCATCTTCCTAGTGCCATGGCTTCTGGAAGGGTAAATAGTCTTGATATTAGCTGAAAAAGTGGTTATATTGTGAGCAAGCACCTTCCCCTTTCCTCTAAACCAAACCTTTAAGACGGGATTTCATAAAACCAACGCGGAAGTACTTTTCAACCCTTTAATAAACACTATGCCATGTTTGAACGAGATCCATCTAGTGAAAATAATTTTTGCACCATGATTATTGAAAAGGGACAATTTGAGGGAGCGACTTCTGCCAGTTACTTCAACTTATCAAAGACTTTGTTAGGTACTAAAAAGTCCGACTCGCAGGAACTGCATCATCTTAGCGCGGTTCGGTTCTTATCCCTAGTCTCATTTGACAAGATTAAAACAGAAACAGTTATTATTTTGGTTCCACCTTTCTTGAAAGGTCTTGATTTATTATCTTACCTGTATGGGTCGGCCAAACCCAGAAAGGCTGCCGCATAGAGGCAGTTGAATATAGTCAAGGTCTTCGAATCTCTCTTAGAGAGCTATTTTTCTAACAATAAATTTTTTTTCTTATTTTACTTAACCTGTTTTATTGTCAAATACATTATCCAACCATAAGCAATTATAAAATGACAAGGAATAAAAACAGACAAAAAGAACCGTTCGAATAAACGAAATCAATTACTTTAAAGTTATTAGCACTTATTTCTCCGATTGACATTGCTTAATCAAAACTTTCTTCAGAACCTTACTTGTAGAGCATTTAGTAAGCTTTCTAATGGTAACCTTCCGCTTACCAAGACTCTTAACCGTTTTCGAGATATTAATCAAAGTATACGAAGTTCCCAAAACTTTTCATGTCTGTTAATAAAATATTTTATTCTAACCCTACCTTATCTCCAAACGTAACCAAAATTTCAACAAATTAGTTTTGATGAAATTCGAACATGTAGAAAATGTTTCAACTGAATCCCATGATTTTAATTTAAGTACCCAAACCAAACAAGTTATTCCACAACTATTTCTCCAATTTTCTCGAAAACGGTTAAAGCTATCGCCTTAAAAATGGTTTCATTCGTTTTCCTAGGCGAAGAAGCCTATAAAACGAGTACTTGCAAGCATATAAAGTAAGCGCAACGCTTACTCTAAGTACTTAAGTAAGCGCTTTTGACGCTTTATTTTTAAACACCTTACTTTACGGAAGTCTTGGATGATATTCTTCTTCGTCCTCCATTTTAAACACTTGTTTGTAAGTTTTGTTTGAAAGCTCTCTACGATTCGTACTTCTTGGGATGGTTTTTTACTAAAATGAAGACATTCAAGATGTAGAAATGTTTATTGCACCGCTGCATAGTCAGTACTAAATCTAATCTCTGAATTCAATGAACTCCCTCTTCATTTTCATTCCGCTGCAATTGGATTAGATTGGACCTAACTGCGTTTTACGATGCAAGCTCTGAAGGATGCATATCCTTCCTTGTCATATTCAGTTAGTAGGTCTTGCAATATTAATATTGTGAAGGCGTTGGATTTATAAACAATTAAGGCATTTTATTTCCAGTCCATTTGACGCCATTTTTGGACCGTAATGATGACGCAAATTTTGATCGAAATCGAATGATAATAATTGCATATATTAATTAAGAACAATGGGAGACAGCAGTTTGCATAAATTTTTCATTCGAATTCTTTCCCTCACAAAATATTTCCCTTTCAAATTATTGGACTCTTTGACGAGGATAAAATTATGTTTATTTACACTGAGTAATTAGCAAGAACCAACTTTTTTGTGACCTAGGGGTTAATTAATACTAACTAACTAATAATAACTAGATTTTACAATAAAACAAATCTAAACTAAACATTGCAACCTAAAAAAAAACTAAAACTAAAATTCAATTAACTAATGGATAATAGTTGAAGTAAAACTAAATCATTGGAAATTGATTAAAAACTGAATTAAAGATTTATTTTAGGTTAGTTTAGTTTAGTTTTACAAAAATAACGTGGATTAATGCACATAATATGTTATTTCGATAATTAAGAAAATTATTAAAACTAATAGAAATTGTTTTAATTTTGTTATAAATATGCTGAATTTGTAGTTGTACGTTGTAACCTCATTTTCCCCATTGTCGTTCATAAAGAAACATTCTTTATTTAAACAAAAATACATAGATACCAATATCTTTACCCTTGTTCTGGATCAAAGTATGCAATAAACTAATTAGTGAATTAAAAACTAAAACTAAACTTAAATCATAAATTAAGGTCACTTTTGCTTAAATTAAACTAATTACCATACCAAAACTCCAACACATGATTAATTATTTCATGGAGGCCCGATGGCCGTTAGTTAAGGCGTGAGCACTTAACACTCCGTGCCAAAGGTCGTGGGTTCGATTCCCACTATGGGGTGGTGGCTTTTCTTCAGAAAAATGAAAAGGCATCAGCTCTATCTTGGCTAGAAAGGGGTGGTAACCTATAGATAACCCGTCCCAAAATTCTTTGTTAATAATAATGGACGTTAAAATTTAAATAAATAAATAAATAATTGTACGAATCAAGAACTAAACTAATAATATAACGTGAGTTTATCTTTAGTTAGAGTGAATTAACGTTAGTTTAGTAAACTAACGTTAGTTTTGCCCACCACTGGTCATATTTCGACATTTTTCATTAACATTTCCGAATTGTGTCGGAGTTTCACAAACTAAAAGCAGGACGAGAACTATGACTTGGCTATCTTCGCTATATTCTCCAAGGACGTCTGCAAAAAGGCTTTCTAATGGGCCCCGTGACGGAACTAAAATATCCTAATGCCGCATTAGGACAGGAAAATCAGATGCTGCAAGTTCCATCAAAGCGAAACTACTTTCAAATACCGCAGCTTTCTTTATTACCTCATCTTCCTTAATGCAGCTTATAGTGGTGGTGCATTAGGATCCAGGCTGTTTGGGACACAGTTAGATGCAAAAAAAATTCAAAGCTCAGCTGCTCAGTCTAACAGCCAGCTTATTCTGTTGCTTCAAAAAGTAATTAAACCTGCCTATAACTATATATAAAACAGTGTTAAGATACCTTAATTTTTTCTAGACCAGCTGACTAAATAATGTATAGAAATTCCCCCCCCCCCCCCCCCCCCCGATAAATTAACCAAGATTCCCCTTAAGTCCTTCTAAAATAACACTACGGTTTTTTGTTTACAAATGCGGAATAACTTCCTTTTAGCATCCTCCTTCGAAGGAAAGTACCTATTGTGGTTGCACTCATGACAGAATTTTTGAAAAACTTCTTCAAATCTTTATTTATCCTACCTTATAGACTCCGAAAATGACCCCCATTAAAATGTATATATCCCCCTTCCTTTTATTATTCATCAAGAACAATATATGAAGTGTATACATACATTAAAAATGAAAAAAAGCACAAACATACACGTATGTTAAGTAAATATATATATTAAAAAAAAATTGCATTTTAAAAATAAAAAAATGATCATATTAAAAAAATAAAAATGATACGTAACATGTATTAAAAAACCTTATTTAACAAAAATGTAAAAAAGATAAAAATGTAGAACATTAAGTGTATACGATTAAGTTAATACTTTTTATACAACCACTGTTCATAAATGTGTAGTTTTAAATAAAATTAAGGCTTATAATACCTAATACCTTTACCAATATAGGCGTCCATCATGCAAACAATCAAAGACTTACAGGGAATTAAAAGAATAAATAAACAAATAAATTAAATTAGATGTCTTTAAAAAAAAAATAAAATTAATAAATAAAAGAGCTCGGGGAATGATGACCTCGCAGTTTTTTCCCCTTAAGCATAAGTATACAAACAAACAACAATATATGAAAATGTGAAGTTTTTGTATATTTGTTAATTAGTGTAGTTACCAGGCCTACACAAAACTCTGGGAGGAAACTAATTGCAAAATTAATAGTTGAAACAGTTGCTCATTACAAACAAAAAGAAGTAAAGAATAAAAGAAACGCTTTGTAAAAGAGCAGAACTATTAATGCTTTTATTTTATTTATTTATTTATAAATTAGTGAGACCGCGACAAGGGCGATTCATCACTTAAAACAATTAATAGTTTTTACTTTATTTATAAACGTTATTATAAGCAAATTATTTAGGAATGCACTCGACACCACACACGAGGTGGTGCACTTCTGAGGAAAGTGCATATTTATGCAGCTCCTGCGTGACGGACTTTTTTCTCTGGGATATTAGTCCTTCCCCCACAACATTACCTCTGGAAAGTTAAGTCTCTAAGTATTGTGGCTTCTCGAAGGTTATTCTGCTCTGTTATGTAGTGTATTAGATGTTATTACCCAATAAGGTTAGGAATGTGATCGAAATAGAATTCGAGGCAAAGAATACCATTTACTATAACTGGTTGTAAATTAGATACAAACTATGAAAAGATTTAATCTCAAAAGATAGTCCGAAAAGTAAGGTATATTATAAGAATGGCGGCTTGCAGGAACTACATCAAAGCGCGTTTTCGTTCTTTTCTCTAGTATCATTTTGAAAGCTTAAATTAGAAACATTTAATATTTTAGTTTGATATTTTCTGAAAACTTTAAATGCCTAATACAAAAACATTACGAAGAAAAGCGACATTTTAAGCGCCAGTATGTAATAGGAACAGACAGTAACCAACTCTAAGCGAAAATTACTCACTCCACCTCCTCAGCATAAGGAATGCTTATTTGTCTGTTTACGGAAAAATTAGTTTTTACGTTAAATGAAATTAAAAAAAAAAAAAAATCAACACAATCATTTGAAATCTGATGTAGATATTTGGCTCTAAAACGTCCTGAAAAATGTATCATTTGATTTCCCTCTTCAAATTACCTACAAAAACTGTGTCAGGAAGCCTATATGGCAAAGCCGTAAGCGCTAGGATTTTTCGCCCCAATTTTTGAGAAATAACAGTGTCCCGGTGTTCGGATTTTGCTGGTTAACGAAATTGTCCTTTCGTTCGACACAAAGTATTATTTTAGCAAATTTCCTAAAATTCGCACCACTTTTGAGCCTGCTTGAGTATAGTGTATATACTTTCGTGGTCGGAAGCGTAAAATTTTCTAGTTGGCATTTTTGGATTGACGTCATAAGCGGGCTTCCTTCCTATGGAATGAGGGAGAAAAATTGCTAAAAATATCGACAGTTAGGATGTGGTCATTGTTGGTATTTTGCATCACTCCCATTACTGTGGTGATGGTCAGACCAAATGTTTTCTGGCGATTTGGGAAAAATCTGCGTATGGAAACTATATTCTTAGCATTTTCATAATATAATAATTCACCAAACGACGTATTCAGATTATATCAGTAAACGGCTTCGTAGATACTGTTTAAATGACCCAAATAATGAGAAAAAAAATATGATTAAGGAAATTCAAGAACTTTAATATTTGTGACGGGATCAGACGCAATGGTCCTATTGGGACGGCTACGCTGTATCCACTTCCCAAGCGATCTGACAGCCAATTAAGGTGGGATGTTGTGTTGACGGGACCGACCTAGGTAGGTACTGGGTACGGAGCACCTTGTGTTGAGTTACGGGACGGAGGTACCTTAAAAACCACGCACCCGTCCCAACAGAACCATTGCGCCCGATGTAGGGTTAAGGTCACAATCTTTGTATGACGGAATTTTGTTAGAATGGGTCCTGATATTGTTGTCTGGTGAGAAGAAAACACTGAAAAAGCTGACAGGCTTATTGCTTCAGCTGAGTTCAGCTTTTCTTCTAGGACTTGTTAGTAAACGTGCTTTATCTTGCCTCTCGAACTTAACTTATTTAGTCGACCAACTCCTCTTTCCCCAGACGCACGAGAGGAGAAATATCCTGCTTGAATACATTTTTTTCTTCTTGCTCTTATTAATTAACATCTAGCCAAAGCTTGAAGTCTCTGTGATTCTTCTGGAACAGATTGGAAATAATCGCCAACCAGATGTATGGCCACTGAGTGCTTATCATTCCATGGGCGTATATAATGGGAGGCTAAGGATAAAAAACTTAAAAATAAATTAAATAAGATCACTTATTGTTAGTTCAGAAAAATATAATTTGTATTGGGTGTAATTGCGTATTAATCGGCCAACTATTCCAAGTTCTAGATTGTTTGTATTTCATACTTCCAAATCCTCTCAGCTCTTTACCAAAATTGTTTTCTATATACGCCCATGTATCATCCATTCAAATTGTTTCCTTATATTCTTTAGACTATAGTTTCAATTCAATGCTATCAATATCTGCTTCTTTCGTCTTCATCTTGTTTATTCTTTACTTCTTTTTGCTTGGTACAAAACTACTTAATAATTATACAAAAACTTCACATTTTCGACAGAGGCAGGAACGGAATACAGCACCCCTAGCGGCAGCATTGCCAACTTACGTTTCACCGGGAAGTTCTATTCAAACATAGTACAAAGTAAACCACCTTTCCGATAGACTGATTTAGTTCATTTTTACAACATATCCTAACTAGATAACAAAAACTTATTCCGAGGTTCGTTACAATACAACAGAAATTACGACCGGTATGAGTAAATTAGCAATTTCACTCCGAAGTAACCCCTCCCCCCCTCCTAATCAACGGATTTAGTTTATTCTTACAACGTATTATTCTCTTTAGATGACCACAACGAATACCGAGTTTTGTTGAAATATAACGAAAACTACGTCTGGCATCGTCAAATTAGTGTTTTGACCCCCCTCTCGGTGGACCGATTTTAACGAACTCGTTCAATCGTTTGCCAAGTGAACGCTATATACTATGTTTCGTGACGAAAAAACAAATACTCTTGCGTCTATCCTGTTAACAGACCTGTCATTTATATAAATTTTAACGGGGGTCATTTTTGGTGTCTACTAGGTAGGATCCATAAACATTTGAAGACATTTTTCAAAAATTCCGTCATGACTCAATAGCTACTTTCCTTCTGAGGTAAAATCTAAAATTAAATAAATATTTGTGTATTTATTGAATACTAGCCGTTACCCACTGGGTAATACCCAGAGTGCCATGCTACACCTACTATCTGCCTATGACTCTCCCCGTATCAAGATCTACTTGATACCTAGTTGCCTATACCCAGTTACAAAAATCGGTCAAACGATGGGAATTTGTTTTAGTTCATAATGGTACCCGGCAGAGGCCAGCCCAACAGCACTTCATCTAACAGCCGACAGAGGCCAGTAGTAGTCGATGCAAAATGGCCGTCACAATCTCAATGGTTCAGCGTACCCAATTTTTCTTAAACAAAACTTTTGACCTTTTGACAGAAAAACAGACAGACACGTGATTTATATATATATATATATATATATATATATATATATATATATATATATATATAGATTATGTACTAATTACGCAAAACAATGGATAAGCATTATGCGGAATTCATGCTGTTCTTGCGATTCGTTATGTTCTTAATTATTATGGCTTCCGTCTAACGAAGCGAACTTTCTAAGACCCATTGTTAACATTGCATAATGAGAGCCTGGTCCTCCTTAGATTGTCTCCTCTGCCTTTTCCTCACGTTCCTCGGCGGTTGTTGCGGTTCCGTCAGCTTTTTCTTAATGGAGGAAGAATCCACTTGCATAACCGCATAGTCGTAAATTAATGCAGTCATTGTATAGCGCTACTTAAAGAGAGGCAACGATATGTAACTGGGTTTATCTCCTAGCAAAAAGAGAGAGTTGTCACCCCACTTTTTAGGCAAAATGTTTGGCTTGGTTTGTTTGGATTTTTAGGGCAAACAACTTCGAGGTTATAATTCCACAATTTGGTACGTAGTACGTACTAGCTTCACGAGGTTAGAGAGAAGTGAGTCTCGTTCAGCGATCTGGATCATCACGCAGGCATTTCTATTGGCTTATTCCTATGGGCAATTCGATTAGCTGATCTTTCTAGTTACCGTTTTGTTCACTTTCTGTTTTTAACGCGATTCACTTTTAGATTTGTGCTTTCTACGCAAGTTCTATTCATTGTTTCTTGTTTGACTTCTTAGTGTTGTTTGTGTCCTTTGTGCTGTTCTTTTTTCGGGATTTACCTACGACTGTAACAGACCCCTAAGATCCTACGACAGTTGGAAACTATCCCTAAGGAAGGCTAGTTTTGTTTACCAAACTAACCTTCCTTAAGTTTTCTTAACTAGCATATCGGCCCATTTTCCACGGAAAACCCAGTGATCTATATTATTAAAGTGTTGGATTGACTAGAGTTTCAATATTACCGAACGAGGGGAAACACATAGCAATTATGCCATTAACACAAGTGCTAATGTTATATAACCTAGGAAACCAGTATAACGTATGTTAATGGCATGATTACTGTGTGCTTCCGCTCGCTCAAGGTTATATCGAAACTCTAGTCAATCCAACTCGTTGATAATATTAATTAATGGTCTTTCCGTCGCCATATTTCCACAACTTCAATTGAGTTCTCATTTCATGACCCAGATCACTAAACGAGACCCACTTCTAACCTAATGATGCTAGTACGTAGGTGCCACCAATTTTTTAACGCACTCCTCCCTCCACCCACAGGAAGGAAACCCGCCTAAGAGGTTGACCTTGTGACGCAATCCGAATGTGCTGACAGGGAAATTTCTCGTTTTGAGAACCTATAAATCACGAAAATAACGATGGTTCAAATTTATATACATTTGTCAGTTCGCGCCAACGGCCAGAGCCACGTTGAGTGCACCGGTTCCCGTAGATCACCGAAGTTAAGCAACATCGGGTGTGGTCAGTACCTGAATGGGTGACCGACCACGTGCTGTTGGCATTATAGAAAAGGAAGGCAACCTGTAGACAACCCGGCATTAATAGCCCTAAAGTTGATACGCTGTTAAACACAACAACAAAAAAAATGTCTGTTCGCTCTCTCGCAACTTAAAAAATGGTCCGATTATGATGAAATTTAGCACAAAAATCTTTCGTCTAAATTGAAAGGTCAAGTTTGTTAACCAGCAGAAGCTGTCCACCGGAAGATGGTGTTTGGAGCGAAACTCGAGCGAAATAACGCTTACGTTTTCAAGTTAATATGTTTTCAGGTACTCTTTTTATAGATTCTCTAATGCAGGCAAACGAATGCGACCATTTTCAAGGTGATATTTATAGCAGCCGTTTTGGGTCTTGTTTAGAACAGGGCCGCCAGTGATTTTATCTAGTAACAGTTACTTATTGGTAAATAAAAAAATATGGGTTAAAGGAACGTATGATTTATTTAATAAAAACTTTTTACACATAACCTAAAACATTATCATGCTTTTAATCAGTTCCTCCAAGTACATCTGGAGGCCAAAATTCTACTATGTCCTTAAGGATTTTATCAAAAACATCTTCATTTGAGTTTCTCTGCCTCCACATGTACTCACATAAATAGGAGTCTGTCATAGAGCGATGTGTCCCACATTCCTTTTTGTTTCTCCTTTTGGCCTTCGCCCACATAGACTCAACTCTTTGAGTGTGAACACCGGTCCTTTGATCAACAAAATTTTTGGAGTGATTAAATGAATAAAATGGCTTTACTTAACGGTAACTTGCTGTCACATAGCCACATACCCTTATACACGCCTCATTCAAACCGACATTCTCTTTTGTTGCATCTATATTTTTTCCTTTCTTCGTAAAATATCATCATGTGGCCTTTTTTACAATATCTTTCCTTGGGTAGAATTCCTCTTTCGACAAAGAAAATCCTGGCTCGTTGCTCTTCTTTGCATAAATCGTAAACATCAATAATATTCATAGTTTAATACTTTTATAACCGCAAATACACAAACAATACTAAATTAAATAGTATTTAATCATGTGTTTTTATTTCTGTATCGATGGTATCAAATTACATAGTAAAAGTTACTAAATATCATTATAAAATCACTGGCGGGCCTGTTCTAAACAAGACCCGCCGTTTTCAAGAAAAGCTGATAAAAATAGTTGTTCAAACTAATTTTCGGTTTGACTGCTCAGAATCATTGGATTCGATTGAAATATGTTCTACATATATTTTATTAACAGACATGTAAAGTGTTGGGATTTTCTTCGAAATTCTTGGTTCAATTTCATTTCATAATAATACAATAATAATAATAAATTTCTCAATGCCCATAATTAGTAATTAAAAAAAAATTAAAATAATTCTTTTTACCAGTTGGAACTATCCCCCAGTAAAAATATTCTCCAGTAATCTGTGAGACCCCACCCCTAATAATAAGAGAGAAAAATGGTTACGCAAATTAAGAGCACAGTTGAAATGTTATTTTTATTATAATATCTTCTAGTTGGAGAAACAGAAGGTATTAAGTTGTTGTATAATGTTATTGTTGAATTAAAAGTCTGTTACTGGACATAACACACTGTTCTGTAAGTTTCTTCTTCATTTAATTAAATGAAAATTCTTCTGTAATGAGTTTGAGTAACAAGACGTGAGATTAAGTATTTGAATATTTAAAATAAAATAAAAAATTATTTTAGGGTAATCTATATAGATCGATTCTTTAAAAGATCGATTACAAAAATCGTTATAACGTGTTAAAAAGATCTATTCAGATCGCCCATCTCTATCACATAGATGGTACTCCATTCGAGTAATTTCAAAAACTTCCATATGTCAACTTTCAAATGTCACTAACCTCAGAAATGCAAACAAGAATTTAGCAATAAATCATAAATAAATATTTTACCAAGCATCTTGATTCATACAAATAAATCCTAAGATAAGATAAAATTAAATTATTTCTGAATATCATCCACCCCTATTTTTAACTAATATTACATAAAAAACAATCACTATTCTGGCTTTCAATGAATTGCAAATTAATATTAAGATAAGACAGTTTATTTTCAAGTATATCCTCCAGAACATATTGCGGATTAATTCTTCTATTATAGGAAAACTCCGTCATCTTAGCGCACTACCGTTCTTATCCCTAGTGCCTTTAGTAAAGTAATATAAGCAATTATTGGTGGGACTTGATCTTTCGTTAAAAATATAAAATCCTTCTGAGAAGGAAGTTTAAGGTGCCGCAACAGGGAACTGACAGTATCCTAAGTGGAAATGACTCGCCTGTCATCTCAACGTTCACTCTAGGGTACCTACTGTCGATAACTGTCTTATTTTCTACCCTTCTTTTAGTAAAATACACTGTTATGATTATTTTTTTTTTTTATAAAATGATTGCGCCACGTTGGGTCGCCAATAATTGTTAAGATTAATTATTTTAATAAAAAGAATGAAAAAATTGTAATTACTTTTATTATATGAATTTGACTTAATCTCAGGGATTAAAGTTCCGAGTGAATGAACGATATCATATTTATTTCCAGACAATTCTGAGATACAAACACCAACATCAAAAATAATACAAATGACAATAAAAGAATTAACAATTACAAAAAAATAAATTTTACCTCTAAATTAATTTGCTTCCAATAAGGCTTCAATACACTGCGCTTCAGTAATTCCTTCTTCAATGTGATACGCTTTATTGCCAGGTCTCGTGCCTAGAATGGATATCTTGAATTCTGGATTCAAGATATCCTGGTGTTGTCTTCTCACTCCGTCTTCTATGAATAATAACAATAGACTGCACTCCGTAATCCTCTCAGGATAGCTATGGACTCAAGCTCCGCACGCGACCACCGCTGAGAATAGAGAGACGCTCCGCATTCCAGGGCTGCTGGGAATAGAGAGACGCTCCGTTCGAGCGGGAAAGTTTGGCGTCCTTTATTTCTAACTTCCGCAGTTTTGTTGGTTCATATATAGAGATAATAATTATGTTTTTATAACTTCAAATAATTAATTTATTATCATCTGAATGTACATTTAATATATGCATATTGTACACCAGTATTGTCCAAAAATATTATTAATTTAAAATGTATATAATACGATGTTATTTGTATATATGGTTTGTGATTTGCGCGGGCTTTTCAAACTATCGATGGTTATTTGAATTTAAAAATATTTTCGTGAATGTAATATATCATTACAACACATTTTATTGATTTTACAAAAAGCAAGCAATTAAAAAGTGATTTAATCTAATTTAACTACTATATTAAAAAAAACTAAAACTAATGATGATGTGTACAAATTTTTTTGGATCATTTGACATATACCAGATCTAACCTTACACCTTAACCTAAATTTAAATATTTACATTATGCTAGTTTTAACACACTCGCGTTTGTGAGTGACATAATAAATACTGTCACACTAAACATGAAAACCTAAACGCACTCATACATCATTTATATATTTATTTAAATTTTTAACGTCCATTACTATTAACTAAGAATTTTAGGATGGGTTATCTATAGGTTACCTACCTTTTCTAGTCAGGATAGGGCTGATAACTTTTCTTTTTCCTAAAGAAAAGCCCCCACAGTAGGAATTGAGACCATAACCCTTGGCATGGAGTGTTAACTGCTCATGGCCACGGGGCGACCATTTATGTATTTTAAATTACTTTATTTCGTTATTGTTACTACTTTTTTTTCATTTGGTTTAATTAAGACTATTAATTTGTTTCAGGGCTTTAAAGGCTGACAGCTTGCTAAGGAGTAACAAGAATTAAGTTACTGCTTTCAAAAATGACTGAAAAATCCATTACAGACGAAGCGAAGGAACTCGACAAGTTCACTCGATTTCTTGCTTTGAAGTCTGCTCAGATCATCGTTCAATCGAGGCTTGGTGAAAAAATCAGAACTCAGTGCAAACCATTCTCGTTCAGCAATAAGGATTGGGTAAGATTCATTTATTTATTTCTATTAACGAAAACGTTTATACTTTCAAATATTTTTATTTTTATTTATTCAAATTCATAATGAATATGAATAAAGAAAAATAAATGAATGAAGCTCAAATTGAGTTTGTGTACACTTTAATTTACTAAATAATGTACACTGACAAGAAGTATTTAGTTAGTCATCATTTTAGAAATTTTGAATTCTGCTACCATTGTTGAATATTTTTGAGGCTGCTAATTCCATAGTCATTCTAAAATGGTTAGTATCATCGTTTCTTCCATTTTAAAATTAATGTAACAATCCTCTTTAACATATGACATACATTTTATACAGTTTTATTAACTTTTTTAAATGTATGTCAAATTTTAAGTTTATAGATATCATGGATTTGAGGTCACAAATAATTTTAAGCTAAAGTGCAAGGCTTTTTCTTTTTAAGTGAAATTATTTTCTAATTAATGGACATGTTTGTTTTTACATAAGTAGTAGACAGAAACCCTGACTTACCAAGAAATGCATAGTTTTCATATCAGTGATACATTGCTTCAATTAATTTCCATGGAGTTTGAAAAGAGAAAACTAACAAGTAGTTGACAATTATTTTAATATATTTTACACAATATTCCAAAAAACAGCTGCAAAATAGAGATAAATAAAAGCTTAAGTTTGTTATGGCGTTCTCAGTATAATGCACTATCTAAATTGTGGTGAATTGGTGCACCACAATCATTTAAGTGATTTTTTGCGGTTTCTTTGACACTTCTCTTTTATCATTTATTGATTTTTGATTTTTTTTTGCGGCACATCGACAAATCTTGGCCATTAGCGCCGACATCCAGGGTGAAGCCAGGAATTTTCTCAGCGAGCCCTGAGGTGAGAAAATTCCTGTCGCCGGTGGGGATCGAACCCACCATCTCCCGCTTATGAATCTAGCGTGCTAGCCACTAGACCACGGGAGACCCCCATTTATTGAATTGAATCAAACTTTATAAATATATATTATTACGAAAAATCCTGTCCTGCACAAGATGCATAAACTCTGTAAAAGAGTGAATCTACTTAGATATTTTTATTTATATTTTTGGTCCCAAAAAAAAAAAAAAAAAATTGACCTCAAAAAGTTACAGTTTTGATTTTAAAGTATTATTTGTTGTGTAAAATTTAACAAGTTGTTTAATTATTTAAATAAACAGACAAAAATTGTTGTTCAAAGAGAAAAATGTGTTGTAAAAATTAACTAAATTGGTTCATTGTGATTGGGGGGTTTACTCCGGGCCAAAATAACTAAATTGCTCATATCGGTCGTAATTTACTATTTCATTATAACAAAACGCGCTATACGATGTGGGTATCTAACGGGAAAGAAGTGATGCAAAAATGAACTAAATCAGTCTATTGAAAGGGGGGGGGGGTACTTTGTACTATACTTGACTAGAATTCACCCGCCAAATGTAGATTGGCAAAGCTGCTACTAGGAGGGCCTCTGTTTTGACATGACTTTATATGAGTTGTAGAGTTCTCACTTCTGCCACTAGGGGTGCTATATCCTGTTCCTGCGTTATTACTGTATCTGATTCCTTTTATTATTCGTCAAGATCAATAGACAAAAATGTGAAGTTTTTTTGTATTCATTAAGTACTGTAGTACCACGCATATACAAAATTCTGGAAGGAAATTAATTACAAAAGTAATAATTGAAACAGTTTCTCATTACAAATGTAAAAGAGCTGAACTATTCATGTTTTTATTTTATTTATATACGTTATTTTAAGCAAATTATTCAGGAATGCACTCGAAACTAACCAAATTCTGAGGAAAGTGCTTTGTTATGCTGCTCCTGCATGACAGACTTTATGTATTAAGAAGTTGTATTATTGTATTGACCCCCGTTTTAGAGCATGAGAGCGGTCAATTAAATTTGTTTACACAATAATCAGTAGTCATGACATTCTGTTTAATTGATTTCTTACTATTTAAACAGATTGTTTATTTGCATATGATAATTGAGGGAGGGTTTGAATCGCATCAACGTAATCTTTACAATGAGTCATTGAGTTTGTTTTTTTTTGTGATTGTTATACTTTGGGTAGAGTACACTAACCTTAGATATATCAAAAACATTTATTTAGTGGATTCTCTACTCGTTTTGAGAATATTAAGGAGTAATACTACTTAGTGCGATTAAAATCAAAGTCATTTTCTTGAACTTATAAATAACAAATAAATCAATATTTCTCAATTCTTTATTTCAAACGTTTTATATGGGATGTTAAAGTATCCAAAAAAATAAGTTTCAATTCTGCGGAAAAAAAATTGGCGCCTCTGTGTCTGACAAACAGAAGCCCTCTTTTTTCACCGGTGTTAGTCTGCAGGCGGAAATTTTTAATCTAGAATGCAAAACTAGAATTATTTCAAAAGAAGAAGGGTAAATCTAGTAAAGTACGTAGGATTTTTTAGAAATATTAATTTTTTCAATAATGGCGAACAATTATTCATTTTTTATTAACAAATCCGTCAAAAATCGGTCATGCTAGCAGATTGAAAAAATTGAAGTTGATTGGGCAAAAATTGAAGATGCCAGAGTATCGCCTGATTTGAAAAACATGTTTTTGAGAAAACTACTTTAATGTTTAATGATCTGAAATTTTCCTATTTTTTTTTTTTTTCATACTTTCTTGTAGTAAGATTTTAAAAAATGGGTTTTAATTTCGAAATGTATTATGGGAGGACCAAAAAAAAAAAAAAAATTTAACAATTAAACAGGGACCAATCAAAGCTCGCTCAAAAAATCAACTTCAAATCAGCATCACGTTCACTTCACTTCACATCGGGACTTCACTCGTAAAATCGTATATTTTTTGCCCATTTAAAAAAAAAAAAAATTCTTCACATAACATAAACACTCTTGGATGTCAGATTTGATTGGTTTTTGAAAAGCGATTTTGATGGTTAACAAACTCGTTTAATTGTTTGCCACGTAAACATTCTATACCAAGTTTTGTGACTAAAAAACAAATACTCTGCCGGCTATCGTGTAAACAGACTCATATATATATATATATATATATATATATATATATATATATATATATATATATATATATAAATTAATTTTAAGGGGGGTCATTTTTGGTGACTACTATCTGGATCGATAAAGATTTAAAGAAATTTTTCAAAAATTCGGTCATGAGTGCAACCTCAATAGCTACTTTCCTTCGGAGGAAAGTGATAAAATTGAGGTTAACACTCAAACTCTCATCTCCCGCACGAGAATCCAAGATGTTAGTCACGGGAACAGGGGGGCCCTGAGGAAATTCTTATTGTAGATGAATTCATTTATGATGCTGTGATAAGAAGCTCAAGTATTTAAATTCCAATTGATGAATGAGTTAATATTTCGAAAAAATAATGATTTGAATATTAATCACATTTTGTTTTTCTTTTATTGTATTTATATCCCGATGAAAGTAATGTGACCATGTTGCTGAATGTATATTAAAGAAGAAAGATAAAATTCATTAACAGTGCCAAACGTTGTGTACATTTATCTTAACTGATGACTTGATATCATTTACAAGAGCAATTAAAAGATAATGTAAATTTACTTTAATTTTACGTTGTTATTTAAAGTGGATTTTATGTGTTCTTACTCATCTCATCTCAAACAGAATGGTTGAAATGCAATTTATATTTATAATAGGTTGAAAGCTAAGTAATTGCAGATTTTTTTAGTAAAAAAAATATCTGTGATGTAATAGATGCACTGACGGTGGAGTAATAGATGCACTGACGATGAGAACCATGTTCTCGAAAAGCTTTTGCTAATAAATACTTTGAAAAACAGTGGAGAGACATTATTTTTCTACCTTCTACGAAAAAAAATATATTTTGTTACATGGACTGGATTAATATGCTGGAGGACCTGAGTTCAAATCTTGAGCAAGCACTAAAGATTTTTATCTTCTAGTGTCTTTGTTTGTGCATTGGATTAGGCTTCCCTGACGGTCCCTAGGCCAACCCAGACTTTAATTTATTTATTACCTGCAATGGAGAATATCGGGTGGTTGGAGCATAGTATTGACCACACTATCTCCCTAGTGTGTATAATAATTAATCAGCTTCGCTTAACTTCGGTTCCCATAGATCACCGAAGTTAAGCAAGGTCGGGCGTGGTCAGTACCTGAATGGGTGACCGACCACGTGCTGTTGGCATTATAAAAGGGCGGCAACCTATAGATAGCCCGGCGCTAATGGCCAAGATGTAGATGCGCCGTAAAAAAAAAAAAAAAAAAAAAAAAAAAAAAAAAAAAAAAAAAAATTAATCAGCTGCCCCCTCTGGGCCTTTGTGGCCCGTCACGGGACTGATTTTGATAAAATATTGTTCATTGAGCTTCTTTGCGGGAAACAACTATTATGTTTTTCGTTGATAATTAACTTGATTTGGTCGGCCTGAGTGTTGTTTTTCTTCCAATGAAAATTCTGCACCCAATTTCGCAAAACAATTTTGTTTAGGAGAGCATATTGTTATTAAGAAGGGGGAATAATATAACTAGATTTTTTAATATTTATAAATGCAGGCCTAGATGTAGATGCGCCGTTAAAAAAAAAAAAAAAAAAAAAAAAAAAAATTATAAATGCTTTTCAATTTTTAGAACATTTCGGTGTTGAAGAAAAAGATAAATGAGACAAAAGACGTGTTTTTTTTTCTTTCTTTTCTTTATATAATATATATTTTTTTTTTTTTTTTTTTTTTTTTTTTTTTTTACGGCACATCTACATCTAGGTCATTAGCGCCGACATCCAGGGTGTAGCGAGGAATTTCACCAGCGAGCCATGGGATGATAAAATTCCTGCCGGAGGTTGGGAATCGAACCCACCATCTCCCGCTTATGAATCCAAGGCGCTAGCCATTAGACCACGGGAGACCCCTTTATATAATATTGTTATTGGTATTTACTCTGCCCATGATGAAGGCTTGAACTGATGAGAAAAATGATTAGCAGTTTTAGATATTTTCTATGTTTATTTATATATGATTTATACATAATATCGTTAATTTTTTTTTTTTTTTTTATTTTAATTTTTGTTCTAGTTTTATCTGGCAATTGATGACCTTCCCGATGTACTTGAGAAAGCAAAGAGTGCTCTATGTAAGGCCCCGCCTGACACCCTTCCACTCCCGCTATGCGTTGAAATTTCTTTGAGAACAGTTGAAGGAGATACGATGGTCTTAGAAACTTGGTGCGTCGGAGTCAACCCTGAGCAGAAAGATACATCGGTTCGTGTTGCCTACACTGTTTACAATAGGATGGGAATTCTACTCAAGAGCCTCGTTTCTGTCACAAGAGTAACTCCTGCATATAAACTTTCGAGACGGCAAGGCCCAGATTCCTATCTCATTTCCTACAGAATCTACGTCGGTGAACCTCAGTACCATCTTTTAGGTGTGTATTTTTTATTTATTTTATTAATTATTACACATTAAACATAAAATTATTTATTTCAAAACATACACATTAAACTAGAAGGTATAAATGAACAAAAGTGAAGATCACTTCGTTGGCCATCTCCGTGCCAATAGAAGTAGTTTGTCTCCTCCTCACACAGCCTTCCTAACCTCTATACTTTCCTATCAGTTAAGGATGTTCTATCTCCTTTTCTGAGTTATTTTGGGGTCCACTACAAAAAGTTGGACTTGGATCTTGTGTGTAAATAAATGATTTCCATTAAAATTCCATATTTTAATTAAATAACAATAATAATCTGGTCCTTTGAATGAAAACAAATCATTATTAATTTATAACTTTAAGCGTCCTCAGTTAATTCTGACTAAAAACTAGGGTAACATTGGGGAGTGAACTTGGACGACAACATGAACATGAACATGGGGTTATCTTTCAAATCTTCATATTCTTAATTCTTTAGCGGGAAATCACTGATTGAGCGGCTTTTAGTTTGAAAATTTTCAATTTCCTCTGTTTCTTTTAAATATTGTCCGATTTTTATTAAAATATTGCCATATTGTATATGTATTCTTGCCTTATATAGTCTAAAGTATGTGTCAACCACTTCCTTAATTTTTGAACATTCTATTTGGATAACGAGAGTACTTTTACATTACACTTCTTTTTCATTTAATTTTTCTTATATAGCGTAATTCCTAGACATTTCCAAATCTAAAATTTTATATTTAAAGCTATTTGCTACATTAACAAATTTCTTATATCCGCTAAAAGTAACATTAAATATTTCATTCAATTCATAAATTTCGGAAAGCATTTAGTCGGGCCTTTTAAATAAAGTAGTATGAAGAAAGGATGACTGCTTTAACAACCCCAAGTCTCCTAAGATCTTTCTTTGAGAATATATATATATATATATATATATATATATATATATATATATATATATATATATGTATATGTATATATATATATATATATGTATATATATATATATATATATATATATATATATATATATATATATAAATATATATAAATTTATTTATTTATTTTTTTTAAATGAGCAGAATTATAAATGTAATTTATCTTGTTGAATGAGGACAGACACCCTAAACGTAGGTTGCGCATTGCTACATCCTGAAAAGATAAGTTTATTTCCTTGTGGGAAGTTTTTAGTTATTTCCTTAGTTAGGAGAGACATAATTGGTCAATCCTGCCTCTCTCATAATTACTTTTTTTTATTTGGATATTACGATGCGATCAGGTAAATATGTTTTCTTGGGAGTGTTTCCTAGTTCTGATTAGATAATTATATTGCTGTTTGAATTATTTTTTTAATTGTTGTGCCTCACTTTAACATCAGGGGTATTTTTTTAAAGAAAGTTGAATAGTTAATGAAAAAAAAAAAAAATCAATCAATAATAAAACCTAAATTTATCTAAACATTGCTTAAAATATATTTAGTTAATTCATAACTTTAACGCATTTTTCAGATGAAATATAAAAATTGATTTGCTCCTCAAGAAATATCTATTAAGTTTATACTGTTTGATAAGGTTCTTATATATTTTTTATCGTTTTATTGCTCCAAAAAATAGTTGTGATTTCTAATTTTGTTTACCAAGTAATGACAATTAAAAAAAAAATACTTCCACCACAAATTATTTTGTACATACAATTGTATACATTTTTTTACTAATTGTAATGAATGGTATTTTAGAGATTATAAAAGTTGTTATCATTGATTTCCTTTACATAGAAAAACGAACAGAAAAATAAATCAAAAGTAACATAAATATTAAATCTCTTTATGATTTAATGGCATGGATTTAATTTTATTTAATCCTGTACATTAAAAAAGATACCTTCTGGCGTACAGTCCAGTCACATAGAATTTATGAAATAATAAATATTTGTAAAAATGTACTGCTGGATATTTTATGAAATAGTCTTACCCACTTTTGAGAACGTTTTTATTATAATTAAAAAAAAAAAAAAGTTTCACTCTCGAACCCTCTGTAATGTCTACACTGACCCTGCTTTTAGATCCCCTGGTATAGAGAGAGATCAGGTGAAGACAAAATATAAATTCTTTATATCAAATTTAAGGTATTTGTTTCATATATATTTTTTTAAATTTATAATGCATTTCATTTAATTATTGAAAAAATAAACCAAATAGATATTTGTTATATCACAGTTTTGTTAAACTTTAGTGATAGTTTTATTTTTGTAATTTAAATGGATTATAAAAATACTAATGAAGGAATTGACTTCATTTACTAAAAAAATACTTTATAGTCATCTAATACCCATAATTTTATTTTTCCATTTGTTTTGTGTTTATTTTAATTAAATATATCAAAATCAATTTTTTCTAAAACAAATAGTTAACCTCCCGAATTAAGAGAGGTACTTCGGAAAAAGATTTAAAGTTGTGATATGATTTCTTCTTTGCAGCATAGCAACAAATTTGTTTTACTTTTTTAAAAATATAATTATTTATAACCTTCTATTTTATAGAAGTTGAATAACCATTTAAGATATTATTTATCTTATCTTAATGAATAATGTGGGAAAAAGCATTGGTTTTCCTGTCGGGTTTCTCTCTTTTTTTTCATTGGATAATTATTTAAGGAAGAGAAAAAAACAATAAAGGAAAAATGAAGTATTTCTTTTTGTCTGTTCTAAATTTCTCACAATAATATTAATAAAAAAAGTCCGTCACGCAGGAGCTGCATAACTAAGCACTTTCCTCAGAATTTGGGTAGTGTAGACTGCTTTCCAGAACAATTTGCTTAAAATATCCTACATAAATAAAATAAAAACGTGAATAGTTCTCATTTTGTAATGAGTAACTGATCAACTACGTAATAAATACAAAAATCCTCATATTATCGTATTTTGATCTAACGCAGGAACAGGATACAGTCACTCTAGTGGTAGAAAGCGCTCCTTGCGGCGGCTTTGTGAACCTACGTCTGCCGGCTTTTCTATTCAAATATATTACAAATTAAACCCCCGCTTTCCGATTGACCGATTCAGCTCATTTTTACAACACTTCTTTCTCATGAGTTACCCACGACGTATACCGCGTTTCGTTACAATACAGCAGAAATTACGACCGGTATGTGTATATTAGGAATTTGGGTCCGGAGTAAACCCCCCCTTCTAATGAACCGATTTAGTTTATTTTTACAACACATATTTACCTGTGGATTAGCACTACGAATACCGAGTTTCGTCGAAATATACCAAAAATCACGGCTGGTAGTGGCGAATTGGTATTGTGGGTCCGGAGTAAACCCCCCCTTCTAATGAACCGATTTAGTTCATTTTTATATCTCACTTTTCTCTCTATATTACCACTACGAATACCAAGTTTCGTTGAAATATAACAAATTTTACGGCTGACATAGTCAAATAAGTGTTTTGGGTTCGGGGTAAACCCCCCCTTCCGGTGGACCGACTTTAGTGGTTAACGAACTCGTTCAATCGTTTGCTAATTGAATGCTATATACCAAGTTTCGTGACGAAAAAACAAAAACTCTGGCCGCTATCGTGTTAACAGACTCATATATATATATATATATGCATATATATATATATATATATATATATATATATATATATATATATATATATATAGAGAGAGAGAGAGAGAGAGAGAGAGAGAGAAATTTTAACGGGGGTCATTTTCGGTGTCTACTAGGTAGGATCGATAAAGATTTGAAGAAATTTTTCAAAAATTCCGTCATGAGTCCAACCTCAATAGCTACTTTCCTTCGGAGGAAAGTGCTAAAAAAGAATAATAATGTGATTTTTTTTTTTAGTGCTCATGAGCATTATTCAAATAGGTTTTTTTTTTACTTTTTGGTTCTCAAAATTTACAGAAATCAACTTGAAAGTTAATCAACTTTTTTTGTACGAATTGAACATATATGTGATGGTAAATTTTTGTCGAGAGTTGGTCATGCACCAAGAACTTTATTTTTCTAAATAAGGCTATTTTCAAAATGGCAGCTTGGACGGTAATGATATGTTATTGGATGGTAATGATCTTCAAATCATATTTGTCTATTTTGACTCTAGTATTTCATAAAAATGGAGTTAAATATATGATTTTCTATTCTAAACTTTATTAGCATATTATGTTTTAATTGAATGACATCTTTCTTTTTTCTTCTCCGGTTCTAATTTTTCGTTTGCGTACTGACTTTCTAGCCATTTTGAATACTCTATAAACAACAAGGAAAGTATAATTATGGAGCTAGATAACCAAAAATGTTGACTGAAATAAAATAAAATATTAACTCGCACAATAAACACACTTAAAGTATGTCTGTAAGGTAATTTCTATTACATACCATTACAATCCGACATAATCATTACCGTCCACTACGAGGTTAAACAATAACGAGGTGAACATTATTCTGGATAAAAAAGTAGAAGAAAGACTTGAATTATGTATTATAAGTACACTTAAAAGTAGGTACATCCAATAAAAAAAACGTAAAGTGTCAACACCGTTCCACCTTGGTCATTACCGCCAATGCTGAGTAGGATGGTAATGATGAGGGTGGTAATGATAATTTTAACAAAAATATTTCTATTTTTTTTTTCAAAAACAATTATATTAATAAAATATATTGTTAGATACCAGGGTGTCTACTACACAAAAAAGTCATGAAAATGTAACAAAATTGAAAATAGGGCACACAAATCACAAAAAGTCATAAATTTTAAAACCATGTCATGAAATTTCAGTTTTCCAGAGTCTAACTTAATCTCAGGACTTCTGCGCATTCATAATTGTCGATGTTTTCGTACGGTGACTCAATTCTATCTGCCTCTCCTACCCACAACAAAATTACAAAGTTAGATTTTTTTTATTTATTTCAAATTATATGAATTAACCTGAAATATTATTATTTTAAAATGAAACTACACATGAGCAAAAAATATGCTATCCCCACAAAAAAATAAAATAGGAAAATGTAATAAATGTGCTCAGGGACAGCAGACGGTAATGATTTTGTGTCTATAAAATTATAAATTGAGAATTACATTTTTGTTACATTATTTTCCTGTTTATTCCATTAGACATTGCAAGAAGAAAAAAATTTAAAAAATCTGACCGCCTCAATTATATCGCAATAAAGTTAAACTTATTTAAATAATGCTCTTATCACAACACTAATGAACTGTGATTATTTATTTATATTTCACTGTGAAATCTAATCTAAATATTCAACCTACAGATTTGTATTAATTAATTAAAAACTTTAATTAGCCCACTTTAGTGTTAATTACTGCAGAGATTGGCGTAAAAAAAGAAAACAAAAATATATAATGAAGGCTTTCTCAGTCTTATCTTTTGACTCAATTCTTAAAGAATGATAAAGGATCATGATTTATGTATGTGATTATTGACTTATCATACTGCTTCCCCATTCCTTGTCATAATCAGGAAAACTGGTTATTACTTCAACCCAATAACTGATTCTGGAGAATTTCCCAGAGGTTAAAATCGTCTAAGACTCACAGTTCGGTGGTCACGGGTTCGAAACTATGAACCCAAATAGTTACAGATAGCGTTATTAGATTCTAATATTACTTAGTTGATTTCTAAATTATTTTTGTTTTTCTAGATGCAGAAAGTAGGTGTAGCATGGCACGTCGGGTAGCATATAGTATATATATATATATATATATATATATATATATATATATATATATATATAAATAAATATATTAAATTATAGGTTGTTATCTTTGGTGCCTCCTTAGATAAGATCAATGAACATTTGAACAAAAAGTTTTCGAAAATTCCATCGTGAGTACAATCTCAATAGTTACAATCCTTCAAAATGTACTGAAAGAGGGAAGTTAGTAACGTTATTAAAATAAAATCAATAATTCAAAATAAATATCCTAGTTCTGTACAAAAATAAATAAAATACTTACCTTATGAACTCAGTCGGCATGTTTATTACTTTTAATAAATCAAAAGTCCTCTGTAAAATATAGATTTTCAGTGGAGCGAGTTTAATTATATTTAATAGGTCATAGGGTAGAGAGTAGGCGCCAGACTGAATAAGTCAGTGACCCAATTAGTGTATATCATGCTTATTAAACAGTGCATAACTAGAGTGCATGAATATTTATCCTATTATAGGATAAGGATCCAATTAGTAATATAATGGGGCAGGAGCTAATTCCGATGAGGGCTTGGTGTCTGAACTTCATAAAGGTCATCTCCAGGAGTTCCTGACCCCCCGCCTCCCTCGTTCCGTCATGATTCATCTCTTTCTTTAGGCTAGAATTTACTTTTTTTTTCTTTTTTTTTTTTTTTTGTAGAGCATTCCCATTGGATGTAGCCATCTTAAGAGCTTCCTTCCAATCGTTCGACTCAAATGCTGTATAGTTTCTGAGTTCTCTTTCTATTATTTTCAGTAAACATTATTCAGGTTTGTACTAAAATTAAAAATGAACAAAATTTTAGTTGTGATACAAATTATTAAAGAGTTTAATTAAAAAGAGAGAGATCTAGAAGTTTTTAATGGAGCACAAGGAAGAGGAAGTGAGGCATAACTATCTCTGAATCCCCTGTATCGATCCTCACTGTCTATGACTGTTTGATAAAATATTGACTCCCTAAAGCGCAAACGGGTAACATTCAACTAGCATATTGGTGTTTCTGTTTAAGTTTGTAGGTCTTTGATTTTTTTTTTTTTTTTTTTTTTTTTTGATTTATTGTGGTCTATGTCATAATGACATTTTCGCTGTCGAACTAATATAAAACACGACCAATAGCTCGTTTTTATAAGTGACCTAAAGGTAAAGATAAGTAATTTCTTAGTATCCATACATTTTTCAGTCATGTATTTATTAATTTGTGTTGAAAGTACTTTGGAACAATAATAGATAATATTTTACAGCGTAATATTATCGTTTCTTTTTTATTAGAATTGCATGTCCAATTATCCGAATTTTCGATTATCTGCAGCACCCCCAGTCCCGATTAATTCGGCAAATGCCACAAAACATGTAGAGCATATAATAAAAGGAAATTAATAAGAAATTAAGAAGTTTTTATAATATCGTCGATACAAATGCAAAGTATCAAATGTGAAAAGTGGTTGATACCTTATAGATGACTTTATATATATTTTACCCTATGATATATTTTAATTAGACTTAATGCGCATTCGTTAGTTTGATTTTCTGTAATTGATAATGATTTTTCTTTAATTTTTCTGGGTTTGCCACAACGTATATCAGTACATCAGCAATCAGAAAAATTTAAAATGAAAAATGTGTTTTTTTGCATTTGGGTAATTCTGAGCGAGAACTGCCCGAACTCCGATCTTCATGAAACTTTGTATACTTATTCATTTTAACCTAATTAAGAATAAAAACGTAAAAAAAGCTGGCGGTAACGACTAGAACAGTATTTATTCAGCACTAAAGTTGACTGTTATACAGGTTAAAAGCTGGTGTAAACGAAGTATTTGTAAACACACGCACGCGCGGGAATGTCAAATTGGGAGAGCCAGAATTGACCTAACTCCGATTTTCCTAAAACTTCGTATACTTATTCAATTCAACCCAATTAAGAATAAAAACGTGAAAAAAATGTCACAAACGACTAATTGTTTTTGCCATTGTTATGATACAACTCGTTTATAGCCTGTATAACACTCAACTTTAGTGCTTAATAAATACTGTTCTAGTCGTTACCGCCAGCTTTTTTTATGTTTTTATTCTTAATTAGGTTAAAATGAATAAGTATACAAAGTTTCATTAAGATCGGAGTTCGGGCAGTTCTCGCTCAGAATTACCTATATATCTGTTCTCAGGAGGTAAAGGACACCATGTCACATATTTGTAATTGTTCAGGAGAGTCAATTTTCCATAACTTTGAACTATTAAAATTTGTTTCTTCGTTACTTATAGAAACAGTTTAAAGAAAATGTTTCACATTTTTTTGGCATTGATAGGAAGTATTGATCGTAGTCAAACAAAATGAAGTCCTCTACATGGCGTCTTTTACCTCTAAAGAAAACGGACATGATTTTATTTTTTACTGTCTTCGTTATTTATGGAGACAGGACATAGTGCACTATACCATGGCGAAAAAATGGGGAGAATAAGGTGGCCAGAGCATATTCCTGACCACACTATCTCCCTAGTGTGGCATATGGTCAAGAATCAGAACCTCCACAATATCTGACTGATTTTTCTTCTTTCTGATAAGTAAATGGCAAATATAGTGCAATTTACTTGGATCCATTTTTCATACTCTTAAAAGTTTATTAAATCTTTCTACAGAATGTTATGGTTGTGTAAAATATTAGTCCAATATGTTTTAATGGAAAGTAAACAATGTTTCCATTAAAGCACTACTTGTTACTTATATCTTTTGTAGTTTATTTATATTCATGCATATGTTTATATAAAAACACAATTTTCATATTTTAATTTCTATATTTATTTAATTGATTTAAGGGAGCACTTAACACTCTATGCCAAGGGTCGTGGGTTCGATTCCCACTATGGGGTGGTGGCTTTTCTTTAGAAAAAAGAAAAGGCATCAGCCCTGTCCTGGCTAGAAAAGGGTGGTAACCCATAGATAACCCATCCTAAAATTCGTAGTTTATAATAATGGACGTTAAAATTTAAATAAATAAATAATTAATTTAAGTTGTTTTCCTCTATGTTAAACTCCTGTCTATTTTCCTCTAAGCTAAGTTCAGCTCAGTTTAAAATTATAATAAATACCTACAATTATACTTGTAATAACTTTTGAATTGGTTTGTTGCTAAAAGCAGCAGTTTTGCTTTGTTTTATTTTGTTCTGACAAGGGTAATAGCATTTTGTCGAAGCTCACTAGTTATTATTTAGTTTAATGGTCCTGTCAGAAAGACCTTGAAGCCTTCCTGTTGTTATTCATGTGATTGTTTTTTAACCGGGTTTCCCAACATTACTCCCATATTCCTTTAAAAGGAGTCATTGGCTTTGAGAATATATTAAATAAATATATTTGCTCTCTTAAACAGCTTATATTATAAATTCGTAACTTGTTTCTTCTTCTAAAATATTGTACAATATTTAATATTTGCAGTACAATATTATATGTTGTATTTTGCTGCTGTATGTTGATGTTTGCTTTGTTATACATAACTTTTGGAACCCAAAAAGTATAATATAGATGTCTGTTCACCACAGTTTTATTCTAGAGCCCGTTCAGTTAGATGGAATAGTTCTGATCCCACATGCGCAGAATTCTGCAGGAAATATTCCCGATGGTTTCGACATTTGCATGACAATGAACAACACACAACTCTAAACTCAATAAAAACTGATTATGTCTTGTTTAGGACCAGGGAAGGCTTTGAGAGGAAAAAAGGATATAAAATACTTAAAAATGTATATTAAACGAATGCTCGCTAAATGACACACAAACAATTGCGCAATATTTTGTTAGTCCCCTCACACAGCATTCGCATGCTACAAAATATTGACAGGTCCGCAAAAATTTTCTAAACATTCAGAAAACTTTTAAACGCCCTACAAAATATTGAATACCCCTTTTTTTGCACAAAATTTCTCCTCACACTCGCAATATTTTTGCACAAAACCGACTTCTTCAAAATTTTGAGCA
Source organism: Gonocerus acuteangulatus (assembly GCA_946811695.1). Classification (NCBI taxonomy): domain Eukaryota; kingdom Metazoa; phylum Arthropoda; class Insecta; order Hemiptera; family Coreidae; genus Gonocerus; species Gonocerus acuteangulatus. The sequence goes on from OX328130.1 coordinate 19,031,787, forward strand.
ATATTTTTGCCAGTATGAGGGCCCCTTTAATGGTCAATTGTGCTGTTTTTGTTGCAGGGGAGGGATACAACCAGGCTCGTGTCGGACAACTTGGTACACCAGGGGGCACCATTCACCTCACTTGCTATTTCAGAACGAAAATGACCATTTCACCGCAACCCAGCAAGGAAGCATCAATAATGCTGAAGAGTGACCATTTCAG